>CP139507.1:353122006-353204982 GCA_021014915.2 Artemisia tridentata subsp. tridentata
GGAATGTAGAGCCCGGTATGCTAAAACTGTGGCAATGGTTTCTGCCTTTCTAGTTGTAAAGCCATACTGCTAGTGTGATGGAATTAGAGGTTGCCTTTAAAGTTGCATGCTTGAGTGATCTAAATCCTTACGTCTTTGTGGTTGTTTCTTTATAATTTTCTGTGTTTAGTCTTAACATGACAACTATTCTAACCTACACGGGTACCGGGTGTGGCAAGGGCTGCACCCGATTTTAGGCCTCGAAGTGCCAAAAAAGTTTCAAAACTGTCCTTTTTTGGTATGTGCAACCCTTAGTATTTTGCTAGCTACTTCCGTTTCTTAGGATGTAACTTTAGTTAGCCCAACAATTTTTTTTTTGCAACACCATCTTGAAAATCCTAGGTCCGTCCCTCTAGTTACCATAATTGTTTTTTTGATTTTGCCAAGTTAATAATATCATCTTTTAGCCACTTAGAGCCTGCTTGTTTAGTTTTTTATTAAGTCTTGTAAAATTAAAGTGATTGTATAGATATATGTTGTCTGTTTGTAGACGAATAAATGATTATTTATTTTGTGTGCTGAGTAAAGTGTTTGAATTAGAGAAAATTACTATTATACCTTAGAGTGTTGATATAAAAGCGTGATAATAAGACTTAACAATATACCTAATTCATTCATCTTTTGACACGTGTGAACTTTTTTCTTTTAATCATTTTCCACCAATCAATTTTTTACATGCACCAATCACATCTTTAGGTGATGTAAGTTTTAAGCATCCAAATCATTTTTCTATACTTTAAAAACAAGTTACATTGGATTAGAGGTTAAGCAGTGAGAGGGTAATTATGTAAAATTAGGATAAGAGTGATAAACTTAATTTAAAGACTCTTACTCCCATGCTTTTTTCTAGTATGTCATCCAATTAAATCAAGCATCAAACAAACACTCATTTAATGACTTAATAAATTTACAAATCTATGAATTAAGGTTCTTTAAGTCATAATCAAACACTACCTTATTCCACAAAGTTGCCATCAAAGAAAAGTTAATTAAAATTGCCACCAAGTCAGGGTAAACTTTTTCACTCATACCATTAATTTTTCCCCCATTGTACTATCATTTAAGTTGTTTTTTTTAGAAGCATTTCAAGACAGAACTGATTTGTAAATGCAGCAGGATTGATTGGTAGACCACACAAACTGGTACAATTAAAGTTGTTGAGAGTGCCTTATCTCCTATGCTGCAAAATTAATTCAATGGTTTAAAATTCACTCTTTGTAAAGTCAACATTCTTTCAAAATTCAAAGTAAAAGACCCCCCATTCTTGTCTAGGCACCAAACGATGTCTGGTGTGTAATTCATGGTCTTGATAGAAAGAAAAAGGTAATGGTAAGTATATGCATGTTGGGGTCTGATCTCTGATGTGTCTAGTCATATTTTCTTTAGGAAGAATTTTTTGAAAGTATGGGCCTTTTACACAGTATTGGGTTAGGTATTTTGTGGCGTAGGGAAAGTAATCAAATATAGGTGGTTCCTCTTTATAAAGTTGATTTGGTTCATGTTTATTAGCCATGGTGTAATATTTTGTAGATGTGAAGAGTTGTGGGATGAACTTGTGATACTCACAAAAATTTCAAACTACTGTATCAGCTCGGAACGGTAGCTATAACTGATATAGGAAAAAAAAAAATTAGCTCGTACAACTTTTTTGGTGAAAAACTAAATTAGCTTGAGTTTGAGTTTGATACGCGATATGATGCGGGACCAAATTGGTATGAAACAAATACCGAACTCATACGATATTTTCCTATTCTTGAATTTTCGACACCAAGACAAGAGGTGTTATTTGGGTCCATTTTCATGTTGTTGCACGCCTTTGCTATTAATGTCTTGTTTGTTTGTTTGTTAAATATTAGGGTATCAGTTAGTTTTTTTTTTTTTTTTTTTTTTTTTTTTTTTTTTGTAGATTCATATGGTATAAACTTAAACTTGTGTTCTAAGCTCGTGTAATAACATTAGGATACAAGTACTGACCTGTTATCTAACGTATCAACTAGAGCCCGTTTGGTTTGTAGATAGGTTAACATTATGATTTGGATTTAGTATATGTATTAAATTAAATGAGGAGACAGAAAAATACAGCAAAATAATATTATATATATTATAAAAGAATATAATTTGTAGTTTAATTGTTTTTATGTTTTAAAAGAGGAGAGATACAGAGTGAAGAAGTGTGTGAAACCCATATATTAATTTAAATTTAAGAAAACCCACTAGGCTTAAAAGGGTTGAGACAAAGTACTATTCGTTGGTGTGATTTGGGTGTAATGGCCAATTTTCAAGATCGAATTTTCAACCAAACATCTCTTTTCACTTTGGCTTCCAAATCCAAAAATAAAACCCCTCTAACAAACACACCCGGAGTATATTACATCAATACCGCTCACAAGGAAGATTAGGTTGACTAATGATGGGTGTTAATGGTAGCCCCTATTGAATCCTAGCAAACAATGTAGGGATCCAACCTCTTGCTTATACTCTATGCCGTTAAGTAGCTTAAGGCTACAAGGAGTCATGAGTTTTAACCCTCCAACTCTCCCAAATTTTAACCAATCATCTCCCTCCACCTCATTTCAACCCTCCAACCCTCAATCCAACCTTTTTACTGGCGCCCATCACTTTCAACCCTCCCAAATCTTTTTTTAAATATTCATAATTTGTCCTCCAAAATTATAAATTTGCAACATTAACCCTTCCAATACATAATTATTCCCATCGAAATAAAGTTGGACAAACAAATCACTCGTTAAATCGATATTAACTAAAAACTATAGAGTGAAAAATAAAGAAAAGTATAGTGCAATCCATAAGCCCAAACTCTACTTCTACTGGGTCAAAATGCATAAGCCCAGTAGCCCGGTTTAATCAAAAATTTTATTCTCTTTTTTGTACAGTATAAAATGCTTCTCTTTAGGGTTCTTTTGTTTCACCCATACTAGCAGCCGCACCTCTTCTTTGCTTTATAACTTCAGGTACGTAAAAATGCTTGGACCAAATTGTTGTTGTTGTTTTTTTTTTTTTTTTTTGTTGCTACGCTCCTCCAACGTTATTTTTCATATTTCATTTTACAAAGTAGCAGCAATGAACAAAGTAGCAGCAATGAACAAAAGAACAAAGTAGCAGCAATGAAGAAAACGTTCAAAAAAAAGTTTCATACAAACCCCTCAACGGTCATATTACCGTTTTCTTTGTTCAAACCGCAGCGAGCTTATAGCCCTCGGATGGAACCCGCCTAGGCGGCGGCGGTGTTCCCATCCAACCCGAGCAACCCGCAGAGCAACCCGAAGGCCACTCCCTCCAGCCTAATGGATATGGTTCCCACAATTTAAAGAAAGATACTCTCTAAAATGATTGTAATATCTCTTATTTTTTTTTAAATATAAAATTGCGAAACAGAAAATACGAAACATAAAATATAAATTTTAACAAGTCAAAAGTAGTAAAACATAAAAAAAAAAATACGAAATATAAAACTATTAAAGACTGTCTTGTCCTGCTAATAAAGTGGGTAAAGCAGGCGAAAAAAATGCGGCAACATAAAATATAAAGTTTGACAAGTTAAAAGTAGTAAAAGACAAAAGATATACCATTGGAGCTTTAGTCCAATGGGTGGAGCTCTCGTGCACGAGTCAATAGACCCAGGTTCGAGTCACACCCTTGTCCTAAAGTTCTTAATGGTACCATCCCCCCACCACAAATGCTCAGATTGGCCAACGAGGGGCCTATTGGAGAAAATGGTCAGGGTTCAAAGCCCACCTATAAGTACAGTCACTAGGACATGTGCTCATTGCCTTGGGTCAGGTCCTTGGGGGAGGGTTCGGTTGTCATCCTTAAGATGCATGGCACCAGGGTGATCCCACCGTTCTTCACCTTTTGGAGATAAAGCGAAAAACTATAAAAAAAACAGTCATGTTCAGTCAATACAGTGGCTAAAAGGGGTACGAGAGGCAAGGTGGTAACAATAGTACTAACGATATATTATATGTTGTGGTCCTTCAGTAGTAGGGTTATGGTCTTCTATAAGTTTATGTTAATTTGTTAGAAATTCATGGGAAGGTCATTATTGTGATATATTTAAGGGCCAGTGACATTATTGGAATTACATTTAAGATACAAAAATTGAAATGGAAGGTATAAAATGAAATCCACATAAGGGGTCGACATATGAAAGTGACTTTACTTGGTAGAATCTTAGCTATATACACATGGGTCCTCGTGACTCAAACATGATTCCCACCAAAAGCATTTATAGTAAATAAATATGCATATTGATAATTGATTGTCATATGTGTAGCCTTCGAATTCATTTATAATTGAGTATGTACCCTTCAAATTGAAGCCAATTTTGATCCAAAGAAAATTATTTGTTGCATATTCTAGCATATAATTTCACAAAAAGGTGTAGATTGGCGGGAACACCCTGGTCCCGGGTGTCTTTTGGCACCAACCATTGTCCACCCCACAAGGAATAGCTCCGGCAACTCTCCTGACCCAGAGGAGCACCACCTGGAGTGAGACGAGCCGAGACTCGACCCCCGATCTCTTTATTCCACAAAGTTTCTCCAGTGTGTCCATAGATTTTGCGGAGGCGGGTACCTATCTGAAGCAAATGCCAAGGATGTGACTCGAACTCGGGTCTATTGACTCAAGAACGAGAGCTCACCCATTGTACTAATGCTCCGGTGGTTATTCTAGCATATAATGATTCATAATGGAGTATGCACAAAAATGATACGAGTATCAAAGGTAGTTTTAGTGTGAGTCCTTTTCTTGCAAGTGTAAACTACTCACACTTGTTAACAACTCATTTTTATTTATAAAGTATACGACTGATGCATTTATTTCATAAAAGAGTGAATCGATAATATCCTCTATTAACTCGTTATTCTACAAACCAACATCAATTTGGCCAAGTGGTGGGGCTTATTAAGTTAAGCGTGCACATGCGGAAGCAGTATCAGTGTAGGTGACCCACTGGGAAGTCCTCGCATGTGCAGGGCCACTTGGCTCTGTTAGTATCAGGCAATGAAGATTTGAACTTCTTTCGCAGTGGTGCAGGTTCGAATCCGAGCCAAGTCCGGTTTTCATCCGGCCGTTACTCCAGCAAGAAAACTTGTGTGGAGGCGGTACGGTTTCCAGGATGAACGCCGTTAAAAGTCCTCATTGTTTCAGCGTGGGCCCGGTTAAGACAATATAGTCTGGCCAGTAGTGGATGAGGGCCTGCCTTTGAGGCAGGCGCGACTATATCAAAAAAAAATTAAAAATAAATTATGAAAGCCGCCGTTCAAAAAAAAAAACTCGTTATTCTACAAAAAAGACCAAAAATATTGGTTTCTCACACGTTGGTAAACAGATGATTAGCTTTTACAAATTACAACTGTTCGACATAATCACAAATTGACATATGGAAAATATCAGACAACCTTCGAATGAGATTGTAGTTTAGCTCGACCAAATCTGTATTCATGCCCGATCAAATATGTGCTTTTGCTACTTTAATATTTTTGCCCGATCAAATCTGTAATATGTCGGTCACGACTGTGGAGAAAACTTTGTCGTCGATCGTTAGTCGCTAATATGGAGAGATCGGTCAATATGGTGACCGATATTTACACACAAATAAATCCAAAAAATTATACCGTTTGATTATTTAAAAAAAAATAACTTGTCACCGACTGTGGTAACTTGCTCTTCGGAGAGAGAAAGCTAATGTGAGGTCGTGCTCGGTCACGACTGTGACCAGCTTTATGATAAAATTCCATGTAAAAAACTATTGAGTCGTCATGACAAATGACAAGCTCATTCTCTGCACACTGCAACTTTACCTTATGATAAAATTCCATGTAAAAACTATTGAGTCGTCATGACAAATGACAAGCTCATTCTCTGCACATTGCAACTTTACCTTATCCCACACCACGAGATACCCGACATCTCCTTTTCAATAGAACTTTACAATAGAATATTAACTTATTCAATTTGTATTAAAATATTACTATCTTATCGGTGATTATACACATGATAACAAGTTTAATCATCATCTCATTTGGTTTCTTTTGTCTTCTAGAAAAAAACTATATATCGGATTATCTAATAGTGTATGCTAAATTTAATAATAAGTTAATAACCATAATTACTGCACTTTTTCATTATTTTATGATATAAAGTAACATTTACTCATTTATCTTGTGAAAATGATTTAGAGTTGGGTTAAAATAATAAGTTCAAGCAAACGTAAGTACATCCTAATTTGTTTTAGCTTCTATATAGGGCTGACAAGCTTGTTAGCTTATATACAAAAGATAAGCTTGTTGAAGTGTTTCGATAAGTGTAGAAGTAAAAACCTGCGGGTCGATCGGTACCGAAGTTAGATCCTTCGGACGAGGTCTTGCCAATGTCCCGAAGCACCTACACACAAGAAACACGCACGTTAGGCTCGCCTTGGGTTTTATCCCAAGACGAAGCTCCGGCATGAGAGTAAGTATTTGGTAATCTGGAAGGTTAGACAATGATTGGGAATAAATGCTAATAGTAAAGATTAGTTGTGAATCGTAAATGAGGTGGATATTTATACTACCCAGTCTTGATACCTGTAATGACGGCGCCGAACTCTGTCAGGATACGCACGAGACACAATCCCGTGAAATCTGGGGTGGCGGCGCTCTGACTGCTATTGCCACTTGTCCAACGGATGAAGCCACTTGTCCAAAGGGTGAAGGTTGTTCTGGACGAAAAGGTTTTGTGCCTTCGGACCTGCCTTCCGGAAGGTGTCATGTCGTCCGGACAAGACGGGCCGTCCGGACACATACGCCAACATGTCCCCCCCCCAGTATCATAGTATTGGTTATACCGATAGCGTGATACTTTGTGAAAATTTCGAATTTCCGTTTTAACTTTTCCGGAGGGCTCGGTCCATTTGGTTTTGCAGGCTGGATTTTATGTACAACCTGCCAAAAGCCATTATTGCTTCATGTTTAAGGATCGCCGTTATTTTTACTGTGGCCATAGGATTCGAACACGTGTACGTGTGTCTATTGTGTGGAGGAGAGAGCCACGTCGGCGTCTGAAACGACGCGACGTTTCGCACTCCTCACCTTTGCCTATAAATAGCGCCATTTGTTTCATTTTTACCACCGTAATTTTACACACTCCTCTGACACACTTTCCGCTAGCACTTTTCCGATCGAATTTTTCGATTAGTCCGAGTGGTTTCTACGTAACTCATTCGTCCAAAGAGGTACGTTTCGAATTACCCATATTTTGTGTTTTTTGCTGTTCGGCTATACCCTTTCTTCCCTCGGTTAAGCTATGTCGAATTCACCCATTCCGATTCATGAGAAGGATGCTCCGGAAGTTGAGGGATTTTTGCCCAAGTTCGACATTCAGAAATATACTTCTCGTATGGACGAAGGGGCAGTGACATTGGTGGCGATGGAGTTTGGCATACCGGAGGATCTACATCCAAGGCCACCTCCGGAGAATATGACTATGGATGAATTACCGGATGATGCGATAGGTTTGTATTTGGAGTATTTTTATAAAGACGGTCTTAGTGTGCCCTTTTCTACCTTTTTGTTAGACGTGATTAAATATTATAAAGTCCATATTTCTCAATTAGTTCCGTTAGGTCTGCATCGTGCTACTTTTTTTGAAGTGTATAGTCGGAGTTTGCACATTACCCCCACCACTTCTCTTTTCCGAGCGTTCTACAAATTGAGCAAACAGGGCCACTGGTTTTCCTTCGAGAAGCGAGGTGGTAAGAATAGGAAGGTTTGTTTTAATGAGATCTTGACCTGTTTGAAGGGTTGGAAGTACAACTTTTTCCTGATAGACAGACGGGTCATTCCTTTTGCGATGCCTTGGAGGCATCATGATTCTAAAATCTCGGATCCTTTTTCGAAGGGGGAATTTAACGTCGAAGATGTTACGAGGTTGTCAGAGAATGTAATCGATCTTATTCAAATTCCTCCGGGTTTCCTGTATGCCGTCGGACTAACTTCTCATTGGGAATATCCCGGTTATTGGGCAGCGCTTAGAGATGCCGAGGGAAAGGGTATAGCCTTTGCTTTGATTCTTCTTGCGTGTTGATGTGTATATGTGTGCTTATTTCCAACTAAATTATATTTTCAACTTATTTGTTTGCAGCTTTGACAATGTCTGAATACTTGATTAAACCCAAATTCCGAAAAGGAGCGATCATGACCAAAGGGGACAAGTACCGAGAGGGTCAATCTCACGAGCTACATGTGACCGAACCGGCCCAGTCGAATGCTGACATTCCGGAGAAGACCGATGAGCAGAAAAAGGTCGAAGTGGCTGATAAAAGAGTGTTGGAAGCGAAACAGAGGAAACAAGAGCAAGCTGCTGCTCGGCTAGCTCTCAAAGCTAAACAGAGAGGAGTTGGAGTTAGTAAACAAGTTAAGACTCGTGGCAAACGTGCCGGTGGGGAAGGTGGTTCCACCCGTCCGTCTAAGTGGGGAAAATCAACAAGTGACATCCCCGTGGTAGACTTGGACTCTGCGGAGCATATTCCTGCCCCCATCCCTATTCGATCGTTGCATCCGAACGAGTCGGGGAAAAAGTCGGAGGGTGAGGAGGGTGCAAGCAATCAGTTCGGGGTTGCTGATGCTGGTAAGTTATCGAGATGTATTTATATGTGTATTTCTCCCTTTCCCCAATTTTTTTATATGGCTGTGAGAGTTGCATTGTTTGTTGTTTACCTTTCAGGGAGTCATTTGGCTGTCTCCTCCGGTCGTGGTAAAGAGAAGGTTATTGATGATGAGGATAAGGACGAGTCTACTTCCGAAGGGTTGTTTATGCCGGAGTGGTCAGTGAAGAAGAATGCACGCTTGAATAGCTTCTCGGTGTGCCGTGACTTGATGGTTCATCTGCCCACCCCTCGAGAGGAACAGTATTTGGAGAGTCTGGATGATGAGGATGCTTGCCAGCGTGCTTGGATGTTGCTAGGTAAAAACGTTGTGGCTCAGTCGGACATGTTGTTTCGGTTTGAGACCCTTCTCCATGAGTACAACAGTCTCACCCTTGCTCACCAAAATTGTGAGCGTACCGCCAAGGACAACTTTGAACGTCTTAGTGATGTGTTGGGAGAGATGCAGAGACTGAAAGATGAGCATTCCGGTTGTGTCGCACGAGAATCGAAAGAACTAAAAAGGTTACGATATGAACACTCCGGTTGTATGGTTAGGGAGTCAAGTCTTAATGACCGCATATCGAAGTTGGAAAAGGAGAAGGAGGAATGGAGGAGGGTTTTCGGTGAGCAGACTGAGAAGATCAGGTTATTGGAGGCTGAGCTGGATAAAACCAAGCTTTTGTTGAGTGACGAGGAGATGGAGAACAAAGATCTCCAAAAGGAGAAGCAAGGTCTGGCCGTGAGGATGGGTCACACGGAGATGGATCGTTTTAAAGTGGTGAAGGAATTTATTCCCGAAATGGTTCTTCGTCTTCTTAATAGTCACGAGTACTAACAATCCCTAGCCCTTCCATTTAGCCTCTCTTCTATGGTTGGGTTTTTGGATGGTGTTACTCTGGAACGTTCCAAGGAGGATGTGGTCAAGGTCGTAGCGGATGTGGAAGATCTAGATTTGGAGGCCGAGGAAAAGTTTCAGCCTTTGTATGACAAGCTTTTTGTGACTGAATACCCTTATGTGCAGAAAGTCAGCGATGTTTGTTATAAGCCTCTTGCGGAACTCATGAATATCTTTCCGGATCCCGCTCCACCCAAGCCTACGGAGGTTGTTATGGCCGATGTTACTACTGAGCCGACTTTCGGGGCTCCTGCAGCTGAAAATCCTACCGTTCAAGACTCTACTGCGGAAGAGAATATCTATGCCCCTTGAAGGAAATGACTGTTGTAAGATCTGAGTGTCTCCGTTTTAACTACGGATAAAGGCTAATCCGGATTTTACGTGAAGCTTTTATTTATTCTTGTTATGATTTTTTAGAAACAATTGATGGTTTGATGTAAGGCCTTTAGGCCGTTAGGATAATTTGCGAACAACTGAAAGATTAGGATGAATGTAATAGTTTGTAACCGATGGGAACACGCGTTATTTGTACATTCTTAAGCCTTTATCTATAATGGTTGTTTCATTAGTTATAGAATGTGTTGCATCTGTATATATATATATTTTTTTTGTGTTGTATCCTTTATGTTTTGCAATGATTCAATCCTTAAGTTGACATGACTATTTTGTTTTATTTCATTTGGACAGTTTGAGACGTTTAGGGTCATTCGGCCTTTTTACCCTAGTTAAGCGGCAACCCCTTTTTAGGTATAAGCCCATTTCGGGCGTCATGCGTCGTTCGACTTTTTTGCCTTAGTCGTATGGCAACCACTTTTTGGGTATCAACCCTGCTCGGCTCGTTCCTTCGATACACAAAGTCGCCTACCTTGAATGATTCGGGATGGACTCTTCGGTTATAGTACTGCTCTATCTTCTTTTTATACTTTGCTTCTCAGATTGCAGCCATCTCCCTTCGCTCTTGCAGCAGGTCTAGGTTCAGACTGATTTCATCGTCATTTTCTTTCTCTTTTATCATCATGGTCCGAAAGGTTGGCACTCCTATTTCTGTCGGGATGACTGCCTCACTTCCGTACGTGAGGCTGAACGGTGTTTCTCCGTTGCTCATTTTCAGGGATGTACAGTGTGCCCATAAGATATTTGGCAGTTCATCCACCCATCCGGTTCTTTCTCTGCCGAGGCTTGACTTGAATCCTTTCATCAGACTCTTGTTAGCTCTTTCTACCAGTCCGTTAGCCTGAGGATGGGCCACAGCAGTGTTCACTTGGGTTATATTCAACCTCTCACACCAACTTTTAAACGGGTCATGGATGAAGTTACTTCTGTTTTCCGTTACAATTATTCTTGGTAGCCTGAACCTGCACACAATGTTCTCCCAGACAAATTTTTTGACTTCTTTCCCCGTTGTTCTCGCTAATGGTTTGGCCTCCATCCATTTTGTGAAATAATCAATCGCCACGATGACAAACTTGATTTTCCCCGGAGCTTCTGGTAGAGGTCCTAACACGTCCATGCCCCACTGGTAGAATGGCCAAGGTGCCATGATCGAAGTCATCATGGTTTTTGGGAGCTTCGGAATGGGTGCATGTATTTGTCAGGAGTCGCATTTTTGGATTACTTCTCTAGCATCTCGATGCATGGTTGGCCAATAATAACCTTGTCTCATAAGTTTTTCTACCACTGATCGTGGTCCGGAATGCATCCCACATGCTCCTTCGTGTACCTCCCGGATGATGTAGTTTGCCTGGAGTGGTCCAACGCACCTCAACATTGGGCCTAGGTAGGATTTTTTGAACAGCACGTCATCAATTATGGTGTAATGGTTTATCTTCATCCGGAGAGCTCTGGCCTCATTCTGGTCTTCCGGCCGAATGTCTTCCTGTTTACACCGAACGATTGGAGTCATCCAGTTTTCTTTCTCTTCTTCCACAATTGCATTGACGACTTCTTCCTCCGTTGATGGCTTTTCTAGGACTTCCACAAGGATTTCTTTTGTCAGGTGATCAAATGCCACGGACGCCAGCTTGCTCAGTATATCTGCTTTCTGATTTTGTGCTCTTGGAATGTTTCGTATTTTGAACTGATCGAAACATGCGATATATTCTTTGGCCTTGGCTAGGTATCGTATCATGCTATCTTTGTATGCTACAAATTCCCCGTTAATCTGGGTTGCCACCAAATTTGAATCTACCCTAATCTCTAACGCTTGCACCTTCATCTTCCGGGCAATTCTTAATCCGGCCAGTAATGCTTCATACTCTGCCTCATTGTTGGTGTTCTTGAAATTTAGCCGGAAGGCGTAGGTGTATTCCATTTGGTCAGGATTGATTAGTACCAAACCTGCTCCGGCACCTGATTTGCTAGACGCTCCATCAGTGTATAACACCCATTCTTCTTGGTCAGAGATGTTGCATATCTCCTTGCCCTACTCCTTCGGAACTTGGTTGGACAGGTTCAGTGGTATTTCTGTTATGAAATCTGCTAGGACCTGCCCTTTGACAGCATTTCAGGGTATGTACGTTATGTTGTAGGCCCCCAACTCTACCGTGTATTTGGCTAATCTTCCCGACGCTTCCGGTTTGTTAAATATTTGTTTAATGGGTTGATCGGTGATGACTTTTATAGGATGGGCTTCGAAGTATCTCCTTTTCCTTCTCGACAGGTGTAATAAAGCCAAGGCTAATTTTTCAGTTGGGGCGTAATTCCTTTCGGCTTCATGTAACGTATGGCTTACATAATGTACCGGGATTTGCCTCCCTTCTCTTTCTACCAACAGTACTCCACTCATTGCTTCTTTTGTCGCTGCCAGGTATACGTATAAGTCCTCCTTCGGCTTTGGGATTGTCAGGTAAGGGAGTTCGAGGATCATCTTCTTCATCTCCTGAAAGGCTGATTCGGCCTTTGTTGTCCATCGGTACTCATCCCGGTTCTCCTTTGTGATGTTTTTCAATGTGTCAAAAAATGGAAGCGCTTTTTCTGCCGACCTGGACAAGAAACGGTTTAGAGCTGCTAGCTTGCCGCTTAGACTTTGCATTTCCTTTAGTGTCTTTGGAGATTGCATATCTGCGATAGCCCTTGTTGTCTTCGGATTTGCCCTGATCCCTTCGGATGTCACCGTATATCCGAGAAACTTTCCTTCTTCCACACCGAAGGAACATTTCTTCGGGTTCAATTTCATATTAATCCTTCGGAGATTGTCGAATGTTTCCGCTACGTCGGCTAACAATTCCTTCTCGGTCTTGCTTTTGATCACCATGTCATCTACATATGCTTCTAAATTTCTCCTAATTTGTGACCGAAAAGCTGAGTCCACCAACCGTTGATACATTGCTCCAATGTTTTTTAATCCGAACGGCATTTTCGTGTAGCAATAAGTCCCATGCTCGGTATAGAAAGTTGTCTTTTCTTCGTCATCCTTAGCCATTTGTACTTGGTGGTGCCCCTTATAAGCATCTAAAAAGCATTTGTACCGGAATCCCATGACCGATTCTATCTTCCAATCGATTACAGGCAATGGGTAATAGTCTTTCAAACAAGATGAGTTGATATTTTTGAAATCGATGCACATCCTCCAACTACCATCGGACTTATTCACTAGCACCGGGTTGGAGATCCATGTTGGGTATCGCACCGACCGAACTATTCCAGCTTTTACCTATTCTTCTACTTCTTTGGTTATGGCCTGGTTCTTTTCTGCTGAGAATGTTCTTTTCTTTTGGGCTATCGGTTTGTCTTGGACATTCACGTTGAGTCTATGCTCTGTGATTCGTCGTGGTATTCCTGTCATGTCCGCAGGTTCCCAAGCGAATACATCTAGACTATTTTTGAGCAACGTGATTAACTGCCTTCTACATTCTTTGGAGAAATTCCTTCTGATGGTCACTAGCTGATCCGGATACGCCGGGTGTACTATGACTTCCCTTGTCTTTCCAGCTAGCTCTCTAGTTATCTTAGCATTCTGGGATTCAGTTTTTGCCTCTTTTTCTACCATCTAATTTTCTTCCAGCTTGCGGCATTCCGAGATGATGACCGATCGAGTGACCAATGTTGCTATGCCCCTCGGAGTAGAAATTTCATCATCGAGTGGATAGTTGATGGAATAGCCCGTAGCTTTTTTACTCCGGAACGACCTAATATGATGTTGTATGGAGAGGGGGACCTTACCACGGCAAACTTCATAACAGTTTTGCGAAACAACCCTTGACTTCCAAAACAAACTTCTAACTCTATATTTCCCAACGGCTTGATGGATTCCCCCGCGAATCCTACCAAAGGTGTGTTGGTTTCCTTCAGCCTGGATTTGATGGAAGGGCATAAATGCTCAAAGCATTGCTCATACATTGCCTCCACTAAAGCGCCTTGATCTACATACACCCTTCGTATCGTATAACCTTCCACTTCGGCCTCGACTATTAAAGGTTCGTTCAAAACATCCCCCGGGAGGATAGGAAGGAAGCTGATTGGAGCATTCATCCAATCTTCTTCCGAATCTGCGACCTTGCGTTTCCTTGCTGCCCCTTTGCTTCGGATCATGTTGATGATTTTTCCCTAATTAGCATGGTTGTCTCCCCTTTATGGCGCTCTTCCTCTTTGCCGAACTTTTTTCAAGAGGTGGTCCAATTTACCTGTTTCTATGGCTATTCTCAGCTGTTCCTTGAGGTGCCAGTAGTCATTTGTAAGGTGTCCCTTTTCACCGTGATAATCACAGTACTTGTCTATATTTTCTCTTAGGGGTTTTCCTTTTAATGACGGGGGCTGCGGTAGCCTCAGCTGATGCTCGGTTGCAAGGATTTCTTTCGGAGCCTTTTTCAGAGAGTTCAAGTCTATTAGCCTGGCGTCGTATCTACGGACGTCATTACGGCGAGGGTCTGCTCGACTAGCGTTGTCATATCTAGCGGGAGCATAGGGAGCATAATGATCATTCCTACGAGGCTTGTATTCATTTCTGTGATTGTTCCGACGACGATCCCCTCCGAAGGGAGCTCTTGGAGCATAATGATCATTCCTGTTGTTATAAGGGTTGGGGCGATACTCCTTGTAATCATTTACCTTCTCACCTCTCGGTAGTTCAGTCATCCGATACACTGCCTCCGAGCGGACAAAATCATCCACCTTTATCATCATTTCCGTTACTGTCTAAGGTATCCGATCCGAGAAACGTTTGGCCAATTCAGGGCATTTGCTACCATTGATAAAAGATGATATTTGCATGAGTTCCGGTACGCCATAGATATGGCTGGCCTCATCAGTCCATCGCTCTTTGAATTCAGACAGAGTTTCATTTGCCTGCCGCATGATCTTAGTGATTTCCATCGGATCTTTGACGCACTTTCTTCTGAGAGCGAATCTTGTTACAAATTGATCACAAAGGGTTTCCCAATTGTCGATGCTACCATTGGGAAAACGATCAAACCATCCTCTTGCCGAACCATCCAGTGTTTGTTGAAACATCCTACACCATACCGGCATGGGCCACTCACCGTGATTAGCTGCGCCACAAAATCTAGTGATATGATCATCCAGATCTGTAGATCCGTCGTAAAGTTTTATGTTGGTGGGCATTACGTGCTTCGACCCAGAGAACTCTATGATTCTTCGAGTGAAAGGACATCTTGACACTTCTTTGTACGGTTTAGCTAGGTCTCCTTCTCTTTCTCTCCCGGTACCTTCGGTTTCGCTCTCCTTAAGGTCTTCCTAATCGAAGTCGATTCTGATTGGTTTGATTGAACTTCCCCCTTTTGTGTTGTGCTCTTTTATTAGGGCTTTGAGTGTTGTTACCTGACTTAGGATTTATTCTTCTAAACTACTAAGGTTATTATTGTCGCTGTTCTTTCCACTTCCTTCTGCGTGGTGATCTGGTGTTTCCCAAGTAGGGCCCGTCATTTTTCAACTCGGGCAGAATGAATAACGGGTCCCACGGATGGCACCAATTTGTTGAAGTAAAATCCTGCGGGTCGATCGGTACAGAAGTTAGATCCTTCGGACGAGGTCTTGCCAATGCCCCGAAGCACCTACACACAAGAAACACGCATGTTAGGCTCGCCTTGGGTTTTATGCCAAGACCAAGCTCCGGCGTGAGAGTAATTATTTGGTAATCCGGAAGGTTAGACAATGATTGGGAGTAAATGCTAATAGTAAAGATTAGTTGTGAATCGTAAAAGAGGTGTGTATTTATACTACCCAGCCTTGATACCTGTAATGACGGCGCCGAACTCTGTCAGGATACGCACGGGACACAATCCCGTGAAATCTGGGGTGGCGGCGCTCTGACTGCTATTGCCACTTGTCCAAGGGATGAAGCCACTTGTCCAAAGGGTGAAGGTTGTTCTGGGCGAAAAGGTTTTGTGCCTTCGGACCTGCCTTCCGGAAGGTGTCATGTCGTCCGGACAAGACGGGTCGTCCAGACACATACGCCAACAATAAGTTTATAAGTTTAGACATATATACTTAAATAACATGAGTTTTGATAAGCTTATCCGTTTAGACTTATAAGCTTATACACAAAACATAAACCTATTGAAGTGTATTGATAAGCTTATAAGTTTAGACTTATAAATTTATATAATAAGAGTTTCATGAGCCCTATTTTTGTGGCATATAGTGTAACACTCTCAATTTCGTGATACGCAGCGGAATTCAAACTGGGTGTTACTCGATGGCACAACAGTTATAACAATAGAAAACGAACTCTAATGGAGTCGTTTTTAAAAGATTTATCATTCGATTTATATAAATATCATAGTTTACAAAATAAGGTCCAAGTAGTTTCACGGTTTACAAATTACATTAAATGAGTTTTTGAATGATAATAAAATTTATAGCCTTCTTTAGTATCCGTGCTCCTCCGTGCCAGCCTCGATCATTATGGACCTGAGATAAACATGCTAAAAGTGTCAACACAAAGGTTGGTGAGTTCATAGAGTTTGTGGAATAAATGTGAAAACCTTGTAAAAATTATTGTGACAACTATATGTAAATACTAAATATACATTTCTAAGATTCCAAGTGTATGACTATTGTACTAAATACAATATCACATGTAGGTAGTGTTTCTGTTACTTTTAATTGGACCAAGTCCTGTTTGAATCGTAATTGGACCAAGTCCTCTTTGATTCGTAGTTGGACCAAGTCCTGTTTGAATTGTAATTGGACCAAGTCCTGTTTGTTGGACCAAGTTCTGTTTGTTTCGTTGTTCTATGTATGGGTTACGTTGTTATACACCCCAAAGCGTTGAACATTGTTTGTTATTGCACTATTCTTATGAAAAAACAAAATGTAAATCTCGTACTAATAAAAATTGAAATAGTTGTTGCAATCATAGCGTAGTAGGTAATCTGTTGTTGTACCTAGTGTTCTCAAATGTTTGTTGCGTTTGTTTGCTCTAACTGAGTCAACTTAATGGTTACATTAATCCCAATAGATCTAACCACAATATTCGTACTCACTACGCATATTGCTTAATGATCTATGATATAGAAACTCTAAGTATGACAATAATGTTATTTAGCATAAATAAACATTTAGTTCAGATAAAACATACAGTTTGCAAATAATCGTGTTTGAAATTAACAGTAGTTGAGCATGTATCTCCCCCAAAGTATTTATAAAACAAGTATAAAAACGGGGCTATGACTCACCGTGAGTTGGATGATGTTTACGGATATAACGAAATCGCTGGATAAGCCGGGAAAACCTCTACGTGCAACAACTTTTGGCTTTCAATAATAAAGGAATATCAAGGACTTTGATCGAGCAATTTCTCCACACTTCTAGCAATCCTTCTACACCCTTGTATTCTTAAAGGACTTTGTGTTAAGATCAGTGTTTTGAAAGGCTCGAGGCGCACTAAGGCGCAAAAGGGGTCAAAGAGCCTCGAGGTGAGGCGCACCCCAAGGCACGGGATTCATGAATACGAGGCGCACTAAATAAATTAAGTTTTTTATAACATATATGACCATTTATGTAGCTTAAATAATACAAAATAACATTAAAATACTTAATAGATGACACATATTGTCGTTATAAAGATTAAAATGGACCAATTGTCACCTCTCAAACGGATCAACTATTTGGCTCGATGACCTATATAGAGATTAAAAATCATATCAGACTAAATATGCTTGTTTCCTACAATTGCAGACTTACATTTAACAAAGCTCACAATTTAACTCAAAATATCAAGCAAGCAACGTATTTATACTTAAGTCATAATGCCACATTTTCATGATAATATATAATAAAGAAAAATACTTAATGTAACAAAGTAATTTCTTAAAGAAAATTTCAATCAATAAAATAAACATAAAATCAGTTCAAATTTACAAATCATACAAATACTCACCCTATGACTTAAAAGGCCCATGTATATAACTTATAAGGCCCATGTATCTTATCTTAATATTTAGAAAAAAAGCCCAAAAACCTGTTACATCTCCGAGGCGCACCGAGGCGCAAAAAGCGCACCAAGGCGCAAAGGCGCAAAAGCCCCAAGGCGTGCGCTTTTTTTGGGATTCATGCATGTCGTGAGCCTCGATCCAAAAAAAGCCCCAAGGCTAGAGCCTCGTGCGCCTTAGCGCGCCTTAGGCGCGATTTTCACAACTTTGGTTAAGATCTTAGGTGACTTGAGTAGATTTAAACTCAATAGGATCACCTAAACTTGCTGATGAAGCGAAAAGTGTACTGCTTTTAGGGGGTCATTTAAGCCCTAAATCGTATTTATTTGATCAAATATTGCCCTAAATCGTTCCTTTTGTCATTTTAGGTACTTTGGAGAAGAAATCTGGAAAAGGAAGCATTTTGGACGTTTTTGGAGCATAAAAGTGAAGAAAACGACAAAGTCTCAAAATCGGCTGGAAAAGTACCTGTAACGGCGTCAAGCACCATTGTGACGCCGTCAACCCTTGACGCGCCAGAGAGGATTTTGGATGATTAAAAGGGGACGGCGTCAAGAAGGCCATCAAGAAACCCTAACCGCGGCGAGGTGACGGCGTCAGCTCTATAACGTGACGCCGTCAGATCTGATTTTCTATATATATTCTCATAATTTTTAGTCATTAGTGTGCAACTTTGTGAGGAGAAACCCTAAGACGATTTTTCTGCTACTTTTAAGGGTTTTATACCCTTGGATCTCCCATGTTCAATTGAAGATAAGTAATCAATTAATCATTCAATATGTCTATGTGTTGTTTGATTATATCTTGTTCTTGTCTTTTATTTAACATGCTAGGCTAGATTTATCTTGTGTTTGCTTAGATCTAATGAAACCTAACTATTGATTATTGGTTGTTGGTGTGTTATTAATTGTATTGGATGATTGTTTATCGATGTTAGGCTTAAGAAAACTGGCTAACCTCCTATACGGTAACTTGCTTGAACGTCTTAAGAAACATGAACCAATGCGTACTAAGGTTTTTCTGGTTGTATTTAATGCATGAGCGAATTCTAGTGATCCCATGTTAGGAGCTTCTTAGCCGGCTCGACATAGGAGTGAAGTAGGAGCTTATAGAGTTGGGGAAGTACGTACGCCACCCCACGATTGGTATTAAGGAATACACCCGTCATCCACGCAATTAATACACACTAATCAACCGGTAAAAGATAGTTAGGGAGTAAGGAAATCTAAGTAAACACATTTCTCTCCATATAAGTTCCACAACCTTTTTATTTTCAGTTATTTTATTTTATTTGCAATTGTAGTTATTTGGGTTAGTTGACTAGCAACTAATTCCGCCCACTCCTTCAAACCCGAGATTTTACTTGCTTTTAAAAAAAATATAAAAAAATACAAAAAGAATCTTCCCTCACCCTTAGACCTATTAGAGTAGTTTTTCAATCCTAACGACACTATTCCCCTAGAGAACGATCAATCCCCCTATACTTGCCACTACACTATACTACATCGGTCAGGTACACTGCCTGGTGGGGATTGCAAGCCTCTTGAGATCCCTCGAGAGGTAAAACCTGTTGTAAGGTCGCAAAACCACGCATCACTTGCAAGGAATTTGATGTAGTTTACTTGTAGCTTTAGTTCTTGAGATAATACTTGAAGTAGAAGATCAAAGGAAAGTGTGTTTGTGTTGGTTTGTATTGAATGACAAGGAGAAGGGAAGGGAGGGCTTATATAGAGCTTTGGGGAGGTGCAAGAGTAGTCAAATATGGTTAGTCATCTTTCTTCCTAGTTAAGTATTGATATGTGTCATTTAGATGAAGAAAACTTAAGACTTAAGGTTGCAATGTGTAATGATCTTAGACAAGTTTATCACTAATCATGCCAAGTGCCCTCATGACTCATAGAAAATGCCACCTAGGGCTGAATTTGAGGAGTTTAAGAGTTTTTGACATTTATCTTGCCTTTACGGAGTGAGTTTTGGTCCCAGTAATCACTAACGGTAAGTATTTAAATCACAAAACGTAAAACCAGGTATCGTAAAAATATGAAACTTGTAGAAATGGTTAAACTCGTCAATATACTCATTATTATCTCATAAAAATGAGTGATAAGTTTAATGGGTCGTGTAATCGCTGTTAAATATGAAAACGTAGGTTTAAAACGCATAAAACGTAAAATGTACGAAGTTTACGTAAAAATGAGAAAAGTAAAATGTAACTTTTATAATATGATTATTATGAACCTAAAAGTTTTATAATGTCTAGATTAGGCCTAGTCTAGTGTCGGTTAATGTTAAATGTTCATTAAGTCTAAAACCGGAAGTGTTAATAATCAAGGAATGATTTTATGGTCAAAGGAGGAGGAAAATAAATTTGTCTTTTTCTAAAAATGTAAAAGTGTCTAAATGTTTTAGAAAGTGTGGTGGAGGTATTGGTTAAGGTTGCGTATAAGTAAAAATGCTTAAAACGCAAGTTTAGTTACGTAAGTCACAAGGTCTATTTGGTAACATTTGAATTTAAATTTTAAAAATCCCATAAATGATTATGAGTGATCTAAAAATTAATCTGATGTGATAAAAATTCTCAAAGTTGGTTTCCTTTATGGGCGGAATGTCTAAATGGCATTTAGACCAAAACGTAAATTTAACACATGGTTTCTTAATAACTTTTACGAAAATGACCCGACGAGTGTCAAATTTTTATGTCACCATGGAATTAGTTTAACTTATGAGAATGAAAAATACGAGCGTAAATAGTAAAAGTGAATAGTAAAAATGAATAGTAACTCGAAAATGTGAATTGTTACAATACCTACTCCTTAAAGGGAATTCCGTCCCGAAATTCAGTGTGTGTTATCTGGTGGTGAGGAGTCTAGGAAAAGTTTTGGTAGTTTCAGGATAAATGATGTATCATACAATATCTAAGTCAACTAGAGTTTGAAAGAAACATGATACTGTGAAATTTTACATACTAACTTATCTTGTTCCGGTGTTTCTCTATCATCCATGAAATCTTATAATGGGTTCAGATAATGATGTGGTATGTTGATAATTAGAAGAATGTAGTGTTCTCTTACCATTATTATTGGGTGGAGATGTCAAGTTTGCTTTAATATCTTAAGGAGATTTTAAAGGTTTATGACGGAATGATATCCTTAGGACCTAAATAGGCTAGCATTTTTAAGGAATAAAGAGAAGAATCGATGACTATTCCAAGATAGTAGTTCGGATTATTTCATGTATGAAAATTTCAAGAATAAAATTAGGTAGTATAAATAAGATGTTAAGATCTCGCTGATTGGTAAGACACTATCGTGTCTCTAGATCTTTTTAATAATTCTGGTGATTTATCGAGATCAAGTAGGAAATTACTCTGAACATAACCCTAGTACAACTATTCCCAGTATTTGAAATAATTTTAGTCGAACATAGGTAGTCAGACTATGTTCCACTGTCCTAGGTTAAATATAGGTGACTAGACTATATTTAGCCGAGGTTCGATAAAATTTTCAAACACCTAAATTAGGTATACTTGTGATATGTCCGTTGCTTTTGTGAAAATCCCATAAATGATTATGAGTGATCTAAAAATTAATCTGATGTGATAAAAATTCTCAGAGTTGGTTTTCGTTATGGGAGGGATGTTTAAATGGCGTTTAGACCAAAACGTAAATTTAAGACATGGTTTCTTAATAACTTTTGCGAAAATGACCCGACGAGTGTCAAACTTTTATATCACCATGGAATTAGTTTAACTTATGAGAATGAAAAATACGAGCGTGAATAGTAAAAATGAATAGTAACCCAAAAATATGAATTGTTACATATAGGCTTATATAACTTTTTAAGCATTTCTTTTCTCTAACTTTTGATCGTAAGCTAATTCAACCACTTAACCTTAGTTTATAGGTTTATTTATCATAAGTGATAAGCTGCTTGTTGAACATAAGCTTAAGCTCAAAAAACAAGCTTAGACAAACAATTGCTTAAGAGCTCTAGGCATGGTGACATCGGAAATCGTGTCATCCACTCCAAACACACACATGCACACCCAAACACTCACTAAATGCAATGTTATTGGAATTATATTGTTCCTTAAAACTGAGGATAATTTCAAATGCAGAAATGCCTATAGGATGACATTCAATGTCATCCAACAACACTGAGGAATGACGCTTGCATAAATAAGGCTAAGTGTAATGGTCACGAACATCTCTAACATTAACTCATAATCACATCATCTTTTCACTCCTCCAAACAGGTATAGTAATGACCAACAGCTTCACCACTCTAACATATTCTACTTAAACACAAATATACCACACAATATAGTCATTGTTGAAGCAATTTCTTGCAACCACTTCAGACAAATAATGAGGGCCTGCCAGTTGAACTCCGCTAGGGTTCTTCCGAGAGGCTTGGGTGCTGATCCCTTCGGCTATTGAAGGTCCTCCGGGAATCTGCACACAACAGCACACGTTAGGCTCGCCCTGGGTGTTATCCCAGGACCCACCTCCGGTGTGAAAGTAAGTATTCGATATTCCGAAAGGCTATCAACTATAGCGAGAAGTAAATGCGGGTAAAAACGTTAGTTGAGAGTAGTAAATGAGCTGAGTATTTATAGTACTCAGCCTCGATACCTGGACTGGCGGCGCCGGATTTCCAGGAGACATGTCCCCGACATAATCCCGTAAATCCTGGGGCGGCAGCGGCGGTGTCTGCAGCTGACACCTGTACAAGAGGTGATGCCACCTGTCCCATGTCTGAAGCCTGTATAATCCGGACGGCCTTTGTGCCTTCCGGATTCCTCCGGAAGTCTTTACACCGTCCGGACGACCGAGAGATTCGATCCGTCCGAACACCTGCGTCAAAATGTCCCCTCAGTATCACAGTATCGGTTCGGCCGATGTTGTGATACTTTAGAGTGTTTTGACTATTCAACATGACGTCTTTGACGTGTGGAAGTTATCATTGCGTCGTTCCCAATCCTTTCATGGTTTACAACATGTGCTTCTTGCAGCTCAGATTAATAATTGCCCTTTGTTTGCGTCCGTTTGGTTCTATTGTGCCCGAGGGGCCCGATTTGCCAAAGGCCGTTGTTGTTCCTTTTGGGGAGTAATTGTTGTGTTTACCCGATGGGTCAGGGTGTCTCTTTTTATTTATCTGAAGGGTTTTACCCTTCTTGGCGTCGAAACTATGATTGTGCCGATGGTGTGATATTTCAAACTATGGGCTCAGGTTTGACCTTTCCCGATGGGTATGTCGTTAGGTTCGAGTATGTCTTACGTCGTACTGGTTTTACCGAGAGTTGTCTTGTCGCTTCTTCGAACGTGCCCCTTTTTTCATATTATTTAAAATTCTTTATTATTTTATGGTTACTTAATATAGGTCACAATTAATGAGCGCTGACACGCATGCGCATGCCCAACACGCGGGCTGAGGTGTTGCCACGTCAGCACCTTGCTAGGTGTGACATTCCACATTCTGTGTTCTTCCTATAAATAGTGTTGCTGGTGTGTGTTTTTTACTACTGTAATTCCACATTTTCAACTGAGACGCCTTCCGGTAGTTTTTTCCGAACGACCATTGCAAGTTCGCCAGTGTGACTCCCATACTAGCCTTTCATCTGCAAAGGTACGATCCGAATCATCCCTGCCTTATTTTTACTTTGTTGTTTGGCTGTATCCCTCTCTCCCTCGGCTAGACCACGCCGGTTTCGCCCATTTCTACTTGTGAGGATTCCCAAGGGGTTTCTTCCAAAGTTTGCCATAGAGAAGTACACCTTTCGGTTGGACGAAAGGGCTGTGCGTAGGATTACCATGGATTACAGAATACCGCCAAACCTATACCTGTGTCTGCCCCCGAAGGGTATGATAATGGATGGATTTTCGAGTAACGCCATTGGTCTGTACTTGGAGTATTTTATTGAGGGTGGTTTTACTGTGCCCTTCTCCACATTCATGTTGGATGTTATTAAGTATTACAAAGTCCATATCCCCCAACTGGTTCCGTTAGGTATACACCG
Source organism: Artemisia tridentata subsp. tridentata (assembly GCA_021014915.2). Lineage (NCBI taxonomy): Eukaryota > Viridiplantae > Streptophyta > Magnoliopsida > Asterales > Asteraceae > Artemisia > Artemisia tridentata. The sequence continues at coordinate 353,146,000 of CP139507.1, forward strand.
TGCAACCCTTTTTGAAATTTATTGTCATAGCTTACATATAAATCCAACGACTCCTTTGTTCCGGGCCTTTTACAAGCTAAATAAGCAAGGTCATTGGCTTTCTTTCGAGGAAAGGGGCGGTCCGGAGAGGAGGGTTTTGCCTCCGGGAGATTCTAACTGGTTTGAAGGGTTGGAAACGTGACTTCTCCCTAATAGATAGACGTGCCATCCTATTTGCTATGCCTTGGAGACATCATCATTCGAATGTGTCGGATCCGTATCCGAAAGGGGGCTTTTAACACGGCAGATGCCAATCGGCTGTCCCAGAATGTGATAGACCTCATCCAAATTCCTCGGAGTTTTCTGTATGAGGTTGGGCTTTCGTTTGATTGGGATTATCCTGGTAACCGAGTAGCCTTAAGGGAGGCCGAGGGAAGGGGTACAACCTTACAGCTTTTACTTCTGCCTTCGTTTATTATTTTAGTTGTGCTTCGGCCGTCATGCCTGCATAAGGTTTTAACCGTTTGATGTTTTTGTTTTTTACAGCTATCGCAATGTCTCAATACTTAAAGAAACCTAAGGTTAGAAAGGATGTGTCCGCGGTCCAGGGGGATCAGTACCGCGAGAGTCAGTCCCACGAGACGCATGTGACCGATCCCGCTGCTTCCCAAGCCGTCATCCCGGAGAAGACGGTCGAAATGCCAAGGGTCAAAGTGCCTGACCCAAAGGTTTTGGAGGCCAGGAAGAGGAAGCAGGGCCAAAATGTTGCCCGGCCCACATCTCAGTCCCAACCACAGGGGACTAGATTCCGCCTTCAGCGCGGTTCAGAAGGTGGTGGTATATTCCGAGAGGTTAAACGAAGTAAGCCAAATGAAGGGGCCGGTGTGGTGGGGCCAAATGAAAACGGCAGTGCTTCGGCCGCAGAAAGACAGCCGGAGAGCGATAATGCTTCGGCCGAAAGAAAACAGCCGGAGGGGCCCAGTGCTTCGGCCGCAAGAAAACAGCCGGATACCCAAGGTGGTATCAGCGGGGGCTTCACGTCCGAGGCTACTGGTGTTGGTAAGTTTAGGAAATGTTAATCCCTATCCTTTGCGCTTGCTCCGATAGTAGTTGTTGCTTGACTTTATTTTTTCTTATACTGTATATACAGGGGGTTCTTCCGCTGCTGCTTCTGATCGCGAAAAGGACAAGGTAACTGATGAAGATGACTCGGCATCTTTGCATGTGCCGACGTGGAAAGTACGCAAGGATGACCGTTTGGATGGCTGGGAGGTTTGCCGGGACTTGCTGTTGAACCTACCGACTCCGAAAGAAGAGTCATTTTTGGAGAGTTTGGGAGATGCCGAGGCTGCTCAAAGGGCCTGGAAATTTTTGGGTATGGGTGCCGTTGCCCGGTCGGACTTGTTGCTTCGGTTCGAAAACCTTCTTCATGAGCACAACGAGCTGTACCATGCTCACCAACACTGCGGAAACCTCGGAAAGAATGGGGGTGAGCTCAAGCAGCTGAGGGTTGAGCATTCTACTTGCATGGTGAGAGAGTCGGAGTTGATGGGACAGGTGAAGGAACTGGAGAAGTTGGTGGAGGACGAGAGGTTGGCCTCGGCGGAACGAATCAGCGCCTTGGAAGCTGATTTGGAAAAAGCTAAGGTTAACCTGGGTGGGGAGGTGAAGGACAATCTGGTCCTTCTGCAGGAAAAGAAGGATCTTATTGCCCGAGTGGGCCGTATTGAAGGGGATAGGTTCAGGGTTTTTAAGGAGGTCATTCTAGAGGTTGTTCATCGTCTATTGGGAAGCTATGAGTACAAGGATCATTTGGCAGGACCCTTCAGCTTGTCCTCGCAATCCGGTTTTATGGAGGGCGTGATTGTGGGCCGCAAGTCAGAGGAAGTGGCCGCCATTGTGGCCAAGACGGAAGACCTGGATGCAGATGCTGCGAAGAAGCTCGATCCGTTGTATGATGGGTTGTTTACCGCAGAGTATCCCTATATCAAGAAGATCAGCAGCTCCTACCTTAAGTCTCTTGATGAAATCCTGCAAATCTTCCCCGATCCTGATCTAACCTCTTCTCCCAAGAATCAAACTGCCGGTGCTGCCGAGGGATCATCTTCCGAGGCTCCCGAGACCGGGGTTGCTAATGTCCAGGGTTCTACTGTTGGAGGGGATGAGTCGGCTCCCTGATTGTTTCGGACATGTTGGGTCCTTTTTTAGGCCTGAAAAACTTGGTGTTGTAAGGCCTTTGAGCCAAAAACAATTTTTTTTTATATATATCCGGATGACTGTAATAATTTATGACAAATAATTCGTATGGCTTATTCATTTGTATATATCTATGGTTGTTCTGTATTCTGCATGTGCCATGTTTCATGTTTCGTGCTATCACTTTTGCTTGTTTCCGGGGTGATTTTTTTCTTTTTGGTTTATTGGTCTCAGCGTTGCCTTGCCCTTTCGGAATTTATATCTCGGTTGACATGATGGGGTGTTCTTTTGGGCATCTGAACGAACCTACCGGATTTTATGAACTTGCGATTATTAATGGTTGCCTTATCCTTCTTCCCCCCTCTTTTCCTTCATCATTTTTTTTATTATGTATGGTACTGCATGTTTGGAGTGGAACGGGACAACTTGGGTCTTCAAATGTGACGCTGCTTCGATTTGCTCGTCTGACTTTAGCCTTTTTGCGGGTCATTCCTTCGTTCTTCCCCTTCTATTTTCGACCCCCGATGTATGCCGAACACCTGTTTGTTGTTTTCGCAACTGCTTACGCAGTTCCGGAGGTACAGGGTAACGCTCGGCATTTGCCAGGGTTATGAACGTACCACTTGTTTGTTATTACCTTCGCTACTCGCATAGCTCCGGAGGTACAAGTTTACGTTGGAGCAAAACTCTCTTGATTACGAACTCGTAGCACTTGTTTGTTATTACCTTTACTATTTGCATAGCTCAGGAAGTACAAGCCTATGCATTTTTGAGTGATTGTATGGTACCCCTTTGAACATTGACCACAAAAATCTCCGGAGGGGGCCAGCCTCTCAGAGGGATCACTTTTCACTTATGTTCAAAGTATGACAAATGATTCAGCCTTTCCGCCAGGATTATGGCAACCCCTTTCCGGGTATCAACCATCTTTGAACATTGACCACAAAATCTCCGGAGGGCGCGAACCTCTTGGAGGGGCCACTTTCTAATTATGTTCAGAAAATAATGAACACTGATCACTAATCTCAGGAGGGCACGAACCTCTCGGAGGGACCACTTTCTACTTGTGTTCGAGATATTACAGGTGGTTCAGCCTTTCCGCCAGGATTATGGCAACCCCTTTCTGGGTATCAACCATCTTTGGACATTGACCACACATTCCCCGGAGGGCGTGAATCTCTCGGGGGGGCCATTTTCTAATTATGTCCAGAAAATCAACCTCGAACACTGACTACGCCCGGATGTCGCGAGTCACCCGGATGAGCCACATTAAACTTATGTTCAGGCTATTTTGTAATTGCTACACATGTGGGACCTCGTATAACTATCCCTGCAGAGTAAAACATGAAAGCTTTTTTTTTTCTTGCTAGGTATGACCAACAATGTATTCTTGTGATGTTCCGCAGGAACATTGCCTCCCTCCAACGGTGGGGTGGCTCTTTCCAACGGTGGGACAATTCCCTCCAACGGTGGGATAACTGCATTTATCATTAAAAATAGTCAATATCGAGCCTTTTTGGGAAATCACAAGGATTTCAAGGATGTATTGTGGGAAAATTGTCCCCCTTCAACGGTGGGGTAGTTATATTTCATTAAATAGTTAACGTCAAGCCCTTTCGGGCGTTACATAAGATACATTAAATCCAACTTATATGGACACTTTTTACGATTAATTGTCCGTTATGCTTGCGGCGCTTTTCCGCCCATCCCTACTCGACTTGTGTGTTCTCATTCGGCAGGCTTCCAATTCTTTGAGGGGCTCGTGCTTCTGGCGGATTGCGTTCCCATAGGCTTTGCTTCCCCGACACGTGAGATTACCTGCCTTAAGTTACGAAGGTATTTGCGTTCCTTCCGTTAGTTTGCACATAATTACAGGATAGAACAAAATAGCAAGATATTCCATTGGTTATTTCGTATTGATGATTACCTGAGCCGTTACTCGTACCTTGGTTGGTCTGTCAGGGCTTCCTTGATCATAACACTGGTTCGCCTTCTTCCCATCCTTTTTTCCGATGATGGGTTCCTTCTTTTGCTCATGCGGTATACCCCATCGTTTTTCCTCCAGCGAATGAGCTCTTTCTCCGACTTCTTTTGTTTTCGCAATGGGCTCCTCCCTTGTACCGTGATGTCTTCGCACTTTTGTCCGAGCGACCAATGTTGCTATGCCGCCCGGTGTGGGAAATTTAACCATCGAATGGATAGTTGAAGGAACGGCCCATAACTTTTTTAACCCGATGCGTCCCAGTATGGCATTGTAGGGGGAAGGCGAATCGATCACAGCAAATTCCAAACTGATTTTTCGGGACAAACACTGATTTCCGAAGCAGACTTCCAAGTCTATCACCCCTCGCGGCCTAACGGGTTTTCCTGTGAATCCCATCAAGGTTGTGTCAACCTCCTTCAATCGTGCCCTGACCGCAGGATCCAGGCACTCGAATTGGTGCCCATACATTATTTCCATCGAGGCACCAGGGTCGACGTAGAGCTCGCGTATTTTCCTCCCCCCAGCTTCAACTTTGATTACCAGCGGTTCGTCTGACATCTTCTCCGGAAGAATGGACGAAAAACTTATTGGAATGTTCATCCATTCTTCTATTTCTGTTTCTTCTATTTTCCGGGGGGTCATAAAGCTTCGGATCATGTTGATTACTTTTCCTTTATTCCCTTGGTTGTTACCTCCTTGGTTAGCTTTTCTTCCTTTCCTGAGGTCTTTCACCAAATGGTCCAGCTTCCCTGTACTTAATGCTGTTTTTAACTCCTCTCTGAGTTGCCAACAGTCGTCAGTGAAATGTCCCTTCTCCCCATGATAGTCGCAATACCTGTCCTCACAATCCTTTTGTGGTTTCCCTTCGTTGGAGGAGGCTGCGGTAACCTCAGCTGGTGTTCCGTTGCCAATATTTCCTTCGGTGTCTTTGTAAGGGTGTCCAAGTCTATCGGCCTTGTCTCATTTCGGCGGGCATCGGTTCGGTGAGGGTCGGCCCTCCCAGTGTTACCATACCTTGGAGCAACATAAGGTGCATAGTAATCGTTCCTTCTCCCTTTGAATCCGACCTTGGGGCTGTTCCGGCGGTGGTCTCCAACAGGGGGCTTTGGTTGGTAGTCGCTCTTGTTGTGGTACGGGTTGGGTCGAGACTCCATTCTCTCTCCCTTCGGCAGGTCTGTTGTCCGAAAGGCCTCCTCGGAACGAACAAAATCATCGATCCTTTCCAACATCTCGTCGACGGTCTTAGCAATCTTATCCGAGAATTTCTTGGCTAACTCCGGGCAGTGGTGACCATTCAAAAACGATCCGATTTGCATGATTTCCGGGGCGTCCGGGAAGTTGTTGGCCTCGCATATCCATCTTTCCTTGAAGTCCGGAAGGCTCTCGTTCGCCTTTCGGTGAATTTTATTGATCTCTGTTAGGTCCTTGGTGCTTATTCTTAACATACTAAACCTATTCAAAAACCTCTTCTGAAGCTCATCCCAACTATCAATGCTTCCCGTCGGGAGCTTATCAAACCATCCCCTGGCTTTCCCGTCCAAGGTTTGTTGGAACATTCGACACCATACGGGCATGGGCCATTCTTCATGATTTCCTGCTCCGGTGAAACGATTGATGTGGTCGTCTGGATCGGTGGTTCCTTGGTATAGCTTTAGGTTCGTCGGTATCTTGTGCTTGGGAGATGAGAACTCTATGATCCTTTTCGTGAACGGGCACTTGATTACTTCCTTAAATGGTTTGCTCAAGTCATCATCCGCCTTTTTCCCCTTTCCGTAAGGTGACCCTCCAACATCTTCTGCCTCCGAATTTTCATACTCGTCGCCGAGCCTCAGCATTCTGGGGCTCACCAGGTTGCGATTGCTCGGTTGTTTGAACAACTCTTTCAAGGCTGAAAGATGACCTGCAATTAGGGTTTGGACATCCGGAGGATCTTGGTCTCCTCCGGATCCCCCGGCTCCCCCCGCGTTCCGGACAGGGGTGAAGATGGGTGTAGAACCCGTCATTTCGAACGTTGGTGTAGGACCTGTCATTCCGAACCTCAGGTAGATCGAGCGGAAGGTCCCACGGATGGCGCCAATTTGTTGAAGCAATTTCTTGCAACCGCTTCAGACAAATAATGAGGGCCTGCCGGTTGAACTCTGCTAGGGTTCTTCCGAGAGGCTTGGGTGCTGATCCCTTCGGCTATTGAAGGTCCTCCGGGAATCTGCACACAACAGCATACGTTAGGCTCGCCCTGGGTGTTATCCCAGGACCCACCTCCGGTGTGAAAGTAAGTATTCGATATTTCGAAAGGCTGTCAACTGTCGAGAAGTAAATGCGGGTAAAAACGTTAGTTGAGAGTAGTAAATGAGCTGAGTATTTATAGTACTCAGCCTCGATACATGGACTGGCGGCGCCGGATTTTCAGGAGACATGTCCCCGACATAATCCCATAAATCCTGGGGCGGCGGCGGCGGTGTCTGCAACTGACACATGTACAAGAGGTGATGCCACATGTCCCATGTCTGAAGCCTGTATAATCCGGACGGCCTTTGTGCCTTCCGGATTCCTCCGGAAGTCTTTACGCCGTCCCTATAAAGCTTTTCGTAATTCACAATAATTTTGGACAATGTCAATTTTAATTATATCTCGCTTATAAATCACTGACATCTATTTTTAATTTTAAACTTAATGTGAAATAATGTTGTGCATACTTTTTATGAAATACATGTCATTCTTAAGAATTGTATTAGTTTCATAACAAATCATGCTACAATAATTGTGACATTATTTTGTTTGTAAAATTTGAACAAAAAGGAGATAAAAATGAAGTGAGAGAGAGACATGGTAATGTGCGGTAGACATCAAGAAAATGATAGTTCTACGGAGCCTTACGGTGGGGTCACTCTCACCCGATTCTTTTTTTCTTAACTACCTTTCTGTTGCAATCTTTCCTTACCCCACCCTCCAACTCTGTCATATACACATTTACAACCCTTTACTAATTCACTTTACTTAATGAGTCCCTGTGGAATCTTTATCGTCGTTTAACCACCTCCAACAAAGTGTCGAGACCATCTTTCAGAGAGTTGTCAACACTTTCGAATATCCAATCTTGGAATGTTCTTTTATGTTGAGGAATCAATGGGAGTCAGAGAGTTATTGTCAACACTTTTTGACTTTATCATCATTTTGCGGGTTCAGGATCTTTCAGTACTCAAGTCGCATCAGTATGTAGAGGTTTTAGTAGAAGAGACGACTTTATGAGTTTCTAACTCATGGACTAATTTTACACTTAGTATATTTTATGTTCAAATTATAGTAATGAACCATTAGGCATTAAATTTACCCAACATAATTAGATTTGAGTCACTAGCACATAACTTTCTTTGTTATTACGAGGCATGGTCAAGCCCGTGCGTTGCACCAATTGTGTCTAGGTGTTTGTAGCGGAATGGTTGGTATTCATTGGGTTTACACTATAAACTAATTTGTATGCGTTTATGGTGTGTGTAACAGGCAGGTGAAGATTATACATTTGTCAAATTACTTATTGTCAAGCCCGTGCGTTGCACCAATTGTGTCTAAGTGTTCGTAGCTTAATGGTTGGTATTCATTAGGTTTACACTATAAACTACTCCCTCCGTCCCATTTTTATTGTCCCTCTTTCTTTTTTCGGTTGTCCCAAAATTATTTTCCCATACCAAAAATAGAAAGTGAATAGAAAGTGGAGTTTGATAAAGTTTACTATATTACCCTTGGTTGAAATTAATATTACAAACTTTAATAAAGTGTTAATTAATTGGTTAAGGGTAAACTTGTCATTTGGAAAAAATGCAAGAGAGAAAAAGCAGTATTAATTATGTTTTTCTTAAACTGTGTGTTTTTTGTCGGGAGACAATAATTTTAAGACGGAGGGAGTAATTACTTTACTTTTGGTATTAAGAATTTTTAATGGTTTGTTTGTTTTTGTCATGATATTTAAAATAAATATAAGTAATATTGTTTAAAAGGAAGTTATTTGCTTCTATAAATCGATGATGATAACTCAAACGAATCTAAGATAGGTGAAAGTTTGATACTTGCTAAACCAAACTCCATTTTTAATTTGAATTATGCCAATCTACTACAATAATCATCAATTAAACATAGCCGTATATGTTATTGAAAATTCATTCCGAATTTGGTGGTTAGCTTTCTGGGGTTTTGTTGATGTTAATGATGTTGATTTTGGTCATGCCTGTAACACCCCAACCCGACAAGGGCAAAGATGTCACAAATACATGGTTTCATATCAGATACAAGCATTCAGGAAATAAAAATAGCGGAAGCTTTAACATTAAAAATTTAAGGAAAAATAAGTCAACACGACTTATATCAAGTGCAAGATGGAAATAACGAAGTACAAAACTGAATCCAAACTGCCCGAACAATGGCATAACATAAATAATATCCAAGTGGTCACACTAGAAAGACAAGGTCTAAACTTCACACAAGTTGCTCTCATCCCAAGCTAAAACCCAGCTCCTAGCTTAAATGTACCTGCCGCAGGAAAAGAAATGCGGCTGAGCTACGAGAGCCCAGTGAACAGATATAACGGAAACAAGCAGTAATAACGGGATAATAAAGTAAATGAAATAATACCAGGAGTAACAAGAGTCAGGAAAAGGAATACAAGAGTTATGCAGACATACCAGGAATTAAGAATGGTGACAATGGTGAAGGTGTATGGAACCAGAACCCACCAAAAACCCCAAGTTGAAATCAAGTAAAGTCCAGTATCAAGTCATAGGGTAACATAACCAGGAATCCACCACAACCCAAGTCAAATCAAGTCAGGTCAAATGTCAGGTCAAGTATCAGGTCAAGTAACAGGTCATAAGGTTCCAAGGTTTCAGGGAAACAGAAATCCTCTACGAGCCCAGAAACTCAAAATCAATCTCAAAGTCAAACCATATCAAGTCACATATCAGGGTGTATGGAGGGGTGACCTCAGCATACCAAGTACAGGGTGAGGGGATACCTCCAGGGGTTGGAGTCGCGAACTCCCAGGGGTGTGAAAGACGTGTATCGCACACACTCGTCAGTCACCAGGATATAACAGGAATCATAACAAATCAGGACATGCCTAGGATGCATCCATGCGCCCCCGCAGGCCACAGGGTCTTCTCTACATAACAAATCAAATCAGGTCGGGGACGGGACAGGACATCACTCTCCTGCCCTAGAGTCATGCCACCGGTGCATCAATGACATGGACATGAAACCCTCATGCCTAGTGGGTGGCTCGTAGTCTCAAACTGTGGGTCAAGGTCAGGTATCAAATCTCGGGTGTCAAGTCTCAGGTATCAAATGTCAGGTTATCATATCAGGGTTCATATCAGGGTTCATATCAGGGTTCAAGACAGGATATAATTGCAGGGGTTCATTATCAGGAGGTCAATATCAGGAAGGTCAAATATTAGAAGGTTCATAATAGTTTATTATAAGAAAACCCTTTTTTACATAATTTTAATAATATGTTTCTTAGAACAGTTCATAATAAAAGTCTTTTAAGGAATGTTTCAAAACCTCTTCATATACAATTTAAAAGTAGTTATAAAATCCTATGAACCTTCAAGTATCCAAGGTCTTACTTATCCAGGTCATCAAGGTTCAATAAGTCATGTCAAATGTCATAGCAGGGTTCAAGTCAAAGGTTCAAGTCAAATGGATCATATCAAGTGTATCAGGGTTCAAGTTCAGGTTCATGACAAGGTTCAAGACAAAGGTTAAAGCAAAGGTCCAAATCCATGGTTCACAACACAAGGGAAAACATAAAATGAATCAGGAATCAAAAATGAGACGAAGGCTCTTTACAAGGAGAGCAGAATATCTGTACCTTATTCAAAAGCAAGCAAAGAACACAAGAGTAGCTGACAGGGCTCAAGATCACTCTTTCCTCGAACCTAAAGGAGTAGAAGATATATATACGAAAGGGGTTCAGTCATTTTCCCATTATAAGTAACTTCCATTTTTTTAGTAACTTTCTATTTTTAGCAGGTTTCCAATATTAGTAAGTTACCACACTTAGCAAGATTTAAGTGCTATGATTCAATTCAAGTCTTTAATTAGCTTCTTATGGAAATAATATTCATTTTAACAATTTACACAAGTTCAGGGTTATTAATGCAAATTTACCAAAGTTAAAGGTCCACACTTGAAATCTTATCATTTTACCTTTCAAACACTTATACTTTCCAGAATTTCATGTTTAGCCTTCAAGTTCCATAATTTACAAGTTACACCCCTTTACTTTATTAATTACAAATTAAACCTTATACTTTTATTATTTACCATTTAATCCTCATCTTAGTTACATTACACATCAAGCCCTTTTATTTATTCAATTTACAGAAAATACCCTTCAATATCAATATGTTACAAACAGCCCTCAAGGTTTAGGTAATTTACATATTTAGTCCTTGTACTTATTTAAATACAAAACAATTTATATAATTAGCCATAATTACATATTAGACCCATAAATACTCCAAATTACACAAAACACTCTTAGCATTATTATTTACACAAAACCACTTCAAGTTTCCAGAAATTACATTTTTAGTCCCTCGTTTTATTTATTTTCCCATTTCGAATATACATAATTTACAAATTACATTTTAATTCCAAAACCTCCATAATTTACAAATAGCACCCTCAAGACATATTTTATTCATATTGCCCTGGTTTTATAGAGTATTACAAAAATGGTCCACGAATTTTAAAAATTACAAAACGCCCCCTTAACATTTATTTTCCAATCGGTTTTACATTTTATGCACAAAATCAAACCCTAAAAATTCCCAATCATCATCTCATCATTCTATCATCATTATATCATGATTATTTCCAGATTTCATTCATTCTAAACCCTAGTTCGATTGGCCATGTAATTTTCCCACAATATTTCTTTTATTTTCTAAAAACCGATTATAACCAAAAATCTAAAACCCATGAATTCGACTTTCAAAAATCAAGATGCTATTTTTCTCATGTTCTATGATGTATAAGAGACCCACGAAAAATATATACAAGGCTCATAAAAATCGCATACATGTTCTATATAATTAATTCGATTCTAGGGTTTATAAGCTTATTAATTTTCGTTCGATCATAGCACATTGCATGGTTCGATTCCAGTATTTTATACATGTTATACGTGATCAAGAGAGGGTTATAAAAATACCAATTCGATTATAGAACAAAGGATTCACACGTTTTGATTTTCTTTTTCTCGGTTGCACTTATTCGACCCAAATAAATCACCAACACCAAACGATCGACCCTAGGAGTGTGTAGCTATTTTTCCCACCTTCTTGGCAACCCTAAGAACTCCAGAAAATTTACTCTTGATGCAGAAAAATCGGATGGAGGTGTGGATGAATTATTGATGGTGGCGGCACTTTGTTTTTAGGGTTAATGGGGTAAATTAAAATTAGGGTTTGTTATATCTAATTTATGGCCGAGCATGGGGAGGGATATGAGGCCAAAGAACCGGCCTTTGATGGCCCAATTTAATTTCCTTTTTATTTTGTGTATTTTCCTAATTTAATTTGTAATTTAAAATGGTTTATAAATGATAATAATTGTGTAATTAAATTTTCGGTACACACAAGGGTATTTTGGTCATTTCATAACTTGTATAAATATTAATCGAAGTCGTCAAAATTATTTTGTATCATATCTTGTTCGTTTCCAGAAGTTTGGGATCGTTTCGGGACTTTAATTAAGCTTTAATTAATTTTTAAAGTTTTCAGGGGTATTTTGGTAATTTTTGCATGCTTTAGATTTTCGGGTTTTACAACTCTTCCCCTCTAACAGAAAAATTTCGTCCTCGAAATTTGCAAGGACATAGAAATGAAAGAGAACGGAAAACAAACAAGGACATACCAGACGCCTTATCTGCCTGGTCACGAGGATACGAGAAAACACGACCGGTAGTAGGAGTAGGAGAAGGAGGGCCAAGATATTTTTCAAGTGGTTCCGGATTCCGCCTCGGACAATCTTTCAACTTATGCTCCCTCGAACCACACCTAAAACAAGCTCCAGAAGTCGTACGACAAAATCCCGTATGATTCTTCCCACACTGTGGACAACTAGCCGACCCCTGACTGTCGCTGCGCCCCCGACGATCGCCATCCTGCCTAGAAGCTGACCTTGAATCCCGACCTCGCTGATCATGACCACGGTCCGCCCGATCTCGTGAGTCCAAACCCCCACTAGACTGCCCCTTCCGCTCATAATTCTGGTTCCGATGACTCTTATAATCCCTACTCTGGTCCTGCTGACTCTGCCCCTTGGAATGCACCCGATTACCGTCCCTATCACGCTTATTAGCCACCCTGTCCGCATGCAACAACTCGATGTTACGCGCGGCGTCCTGAACTCCAGCCACATCCTCAAACGGAGTGTTAACAATCCGGTCTAACACCCACCCCTTTAAAGCCCATTTGAAATGACGAGCCTGCCGTATAGCATCACCAGTGACCTCTGGCCCAACGAAACTGGCCAGACGCAGAAACCGTTGCATAAACTCTCCTGACGACTCCTGATCACCTTGACGAATCGACCCGTATTCCCTTTCATACCTTAGCTGCTCCGACATAGGAATATACTGTCTATAAAACACCTCGATGAAATCCGCCCACGAACAAGTCTCAGCAAAATCATCCCCTTTCGCCTGAACAAGAGCAACCCACCAATTCTGGGCATCACCTTCCAGTTTGAATGTGGCCAACCGAGTTTTAAACTCGTCAGCACATCCCAGAACACGAAACAACTTCTCGATATGTGTGATCCAGTCCTCCGCTTCATGAGCAGTAGCAGCGGACCTGAAAGAGAGAGGCTTAAGCTTGTTAAACCTCTCGATCCACACATGAATGCCAACAGGAGGAGCAGCGGGAGGAGCAGTGGGTGGAGTAGGGGGTGGAGCATCACCACCACCACCACCACCACCAGAAGAACCTGCACCGTCCCTGATGTTATTGGTGACCTGAGTCACCACTTGCGGAATAGCAGCAGCCACAGCGGCGGCTATCATCTGTTCAAAATTGGGGCCATCCTCCCCATTAGTGTACTGAGTAAAGCGCGTATTCACCATCTGAACGATCACAAAAAGGATTAGCAACTCAGGTAGAATATGACAAAGTAAATCAAGAATATATGACAGAGCAAAACAGGAAAATATGACAGAGCGAGATCAAGGAAGATGACAGAGCATAACAGGAAAAGAGAGTGCGCGAAAGGAAACCTAATGTCTACCCAATCCTCACAGGTCACGAGCCTAAGCTCTAAGGGTTTCTGAAACCTTAGCTCTGATACCATAAATTGTAACACCCCAACCCGACAAGGGCAAAGATGTCACAAATACATGGTTTCATATCAGATACAAGCATTCAGGAAATAAAAATAGCGGAAGCTTTAACATTAAAAATTTAAGGAAAAATAAGTCAACACGACTTATATCAAGTGCAAGATGGAAATAACGAAGTACAAAACTGAATCCAAACTGCCCGAACAATGGCATAACATAAATAATATCCAAGTGGTCACACTAGAAAGACAAGGTCTAAACTTCACACAAGTTGCTCTCATCCCAAGCTAAAACCCAGCTCCTAGCTTAAATGTACCTGCCGCAGGAAAAGAAATGCGGCTGAGCTACGAGAGCCCAGTGAACAGATATAACGGAAACAAGCAGTAATAACGGGATAATAAAGTAAATGAAATAATACCAGGAGTAACAAGAGTCAGGAAAAGGAATACAAGAGTTATGCAGACATACCAGGAATTAAGAATGGTGACAATGGTGAAGGTGTATGGAACCAGAACCCACCAAAAACCCCAAGTTGAAATCAAGTAAAGTCCAGTATCAAGTCATAGGGTAACATAACCAGGAATCCACCACAACCCAAGTCAAATCAAGTCAGGTCAAATGTCAGGTCAAGTATCAGGTCAAGTAACAGGTCATAAGGTTCCAAGGTTTCAGGGAAACAGAAATCCTCTACGAGCCCAGAAACTCAAAATCAATCTCAAAGTCAAACCATATCAAGTCACATATCAGGGTGTATGGAGGGGTGACCTCAGCATACCAAGTACAGGGTGAGGGGATACCTCCAGGGGTTGGAGTCGCGAACTCCCAGGGGTGTGAAAGACGTGTATCGCACACACTCGTCAGTCACCAGGATATAACAGGAATCATAACAAATCAGGACATGCCTAGGATGCATCCATGCGCCCCCGCAGGCCACAGGGTCTTCTCTACATAACAAATCAAATCAGGTCGGGGACGGGACAGGACATCACTCTCCTGCCCTAGAGTCATGCCACCGGTGCATCAATGACATGGACATGAAACCCTCATGCCTAGTGGGTGGCTCGTAGTCTCAAACTGTGGGTCAAGGTCAGGTATCAAATCTCGGGTGTCAAGTCTCAGGTATCAAATGTCAGGTTATCATATCAGGGTTCATATCAGGGTTCATATCAGGGTTCAAGACAGGATATAATTGCAGGGGTTCATTATCAGGAGGTCAATATCAGGAAGGTCAAATATTAGAAGGTTCATAATAGTTTATTATAAGAAAACCCTTTTTTACATAATTTTAATAATATGTTTCTTAGAACAGTTCATAATAAAAGTCTTTTAAGGAATGTTTCAAAACCTCTTCATATACAATTTAAAAGTAGTTATAAAATCCTATGAACCTTCAAGTATCCAAGGTCTTACTTATCCAGGTCATCAAGGTTCAATAAGTCATGTCAAATGTCATAGCAGGGTTCAAGTCAAAGGTTCAAGTCAAATGGATCATATCAAGTGTATCAGGGTTCAAGTTCAGGTTCATGACAAGGTTCAAGACAAAGGTTAAAGCAAAGGTCCAAATCCATGGTTCACAACACAAGGGAAAACATAAAATGAATCAGGAATCAAAAATGAGACGAAGGCTCTTTACAAGGAGAGCAGAATATCTGTACCTTATTCAAAAGCAAGCAAAGAACACAAGAGTAGCTGACAGGGCTCAAGATCACTCTTTCCTCGAACCTAAAGGAGTAGAAGATATATATACGAAAGGGGTTCAGTCATTTTCCCATTATAAGTAACTTCCATTTTTTTAGTAACTTTCTATTTTTAGCAGGTTTCCAATATTAGTAAGTTACCACACTTAGCAAGATTTAAGTGCTATGATTCAATTCAAGTCTTTAATTAGCTTCTTATGGAAATAATATTCATTTTAACAATTTACACAAGTTCAGGGTTATTAATGCAAATTTACCAAAGTTAAAGGTCCACACTTGAAATCTTATCATTTTACCTTTCAAACACTTATACTTTCCAGAATTTCATGTTTAGCCTTCAAGTTCCATAATTTACAAGTTACACCCCTTTACTTTATTAATTACAAATTAAACCTTATACTTTTATTATTTACCATTTAATCCTCATCTTAGTTACATTACACATCAAGCCCTTTTATTTATTCAATTTACAGAAAATACCCTTCAATATCAATATGTTACAAACAGCCCTCAAGGTTTAGGTAATTTACATATTTAGTCCTTGTACTTATTTAAATACAAAACAATTTATATAATTAGCCATAATTACATATTAGACCCATAAATACTCCAAATTACACAAAACACTCTTAGCATTATTATTTACACAAAACCACTTCAAGTTTCCAGAAATTACATTTTTAGTCCCTCGTTTTATTTATTTTCCCATTTCGAATATACATAATTTACAAATTACATTTTAATTCCAAAACCTCCATAATTTACAAATAGCACCCTCAAGACATATTTTATTCATATTGCCCTGGTTTTATAGAGTATTACAAAAATGGTCCACGAATTTTAAAAATTACAAAACGCCCCCTTAACATTTATTTTCCAATCGGTTTTACATTTTATGCACAAAATCAAACCCTAAAAATTCCCAATCATCATCTCATCATTCTATCATCATTATATCATGATTATTTCCAGATTTCATTCATTCTAAACCCTAGTTCGATTGGCCATGTAATTTTCCCACAATATTTCTTTTATTTTCTAAAAACCGATTATAACCAAAAATCTAAAACCCATGAATTCGACTTTCAAAAATCAAGATGCTATTTTTCTCATGTTCTATGATGTATAAGAGACCCACGAAAAATATATACAAGGCTCATAAAAATCGCATACATGTTCTATATAATTAATTCGATTCTAGGGTTATATAAGCTTATTAATTTTCGTTCGATCATAGCACATTGCATGGTTCGATTCCAGTATTTTATACATGTTATACGTGATCAAGAGAGGGTTATAAAAATACCAATTCGATTATAGAACAAAGGATTCACACGTTTTGATTTTCTTTTTCTCGGTTGCACTTATTCGACCCAAATAAATCACCAACACCAAACGATCGACCCTAGGAGTGTGTAGCTATTTTTCCCACCTTCTTGGCAACCCTAAGAACTCCAGAAAATTTACTCTTGATGCAGAAAAATCGGATGGAGGTGTGGATGAATTATTGATGGTGGCGGCACTTTGTTTTTAGGGTTAATGGGGTAAATTAAAATTAGGGTTTGTTATATCTAATTTATGGCCGAGCATGGGGAGGGATATGAGGCCAAAGAACCGGCCTTTGATGGCCCAATTTAATTTCCTTTTTATTTTGTGTATTTTCCTAATTTAATTTGTAATTTAAAATGGTTTATAAATGATAATAATTGTGTAATTAAATTTTCGGTACACACAAGGGTATTTTGGTCATTTCATAACTTGTATAAATATTAATCGAAGTCGTCAAAATTATTTTGTATCATATCTTGTTCGTTTCCAGAAGTTTGGGATCGTTTCGGGACTTTAATTAAGCTTTAATTAATTTTTAAAGTTTTCAGGGGTATTTTGGTAATTTTTGCATGCTTTAGATTTTCGGGTTTTACAACTCTTCCCCTCTAACAGAAAAATTTCGTCCTCGAAATTTGCAAGGACATAGAAATGAAAGAGAACGGAAAACAAACAAGGACATACCAGACGCCTTATCTGCCTGGTCACGAGGATACGAGAAAACACGACCGGTAGTAGGAGTAGGAGAAGGAGGGCCAAGATATTTTTCAAGTGGTTCCGGATTCCGCCTCGGACAATCTTTCAACTTATGCTCCCTCGAACCACACCTAAAACAAGCTCCAGAAGTCGTACGACAAAATCCCGTATGATTCTTCCCACACTGTGGACAACTAGCCGACCCCTGACTGTCGCTGCGCCCCCGACGATCGCCATCCTGCCTAGAAGCTGACCTTGAATCCCGACCTCGCTGATCATGACCACGGTCCGCCCGATCTCGTGAGTCCAAACCCCCACTAGACTGCCCCTTCCGCTCATAATTCTGGTTCCGATGACTCTTATAATCCCTACTCTGGTCCTGCTGACTCTGCCCCTTGGAATGCACCCGATTACCGTCCCTATCACGCTTATTAGCCACCCTGTCCGCATGCAACAACTCGATGTTACGCGCGGCGTCCTGAACTCCAGCCACATCCTCAAACGGAGTGTTAACAATCCGGTCTAACACCCACCCCTTTAAAGCCCATTTGAAATGACGAGCCTGCCGTATAGCATCACCAGTGACCTCTGGCCCAACGAAACTGGCCAGACGCAGAAACCGTTGCATAAACTCTCCTGACGACTCCTGATCACCTTGACGAATCGACCCGTATTCCCTTTCATACCTTAGCTGCTCCGACATAGGAATATACTGTCTATAAAACACCTCGATGAAATCCGCCCACGAACAAGTCTCAGCAAAATCATCCCCTTTCGCCTGAACAAGAGCAACCCACCAATTCTGGGCATCACCTTCCAGTTTGAATGTGGCCAACCGAGTTTTAAACTCGTCAGCACATCCCAGAACACGAAACAACTTCTCGATATGTGTGATCCAGTCCTCCGCTTCATGAGCAGTAGCAGCGGACCTGAAAGAGAGAGGCTTAAGCTTGTTAAACCTCTCGATCCACACATGAATGCCAACAGGAGGAGCAGCGGGAGGAGCAGTGGGTGGAGTAGGGGGTGGAGCATCACCACCACCACCACCACCACCAGAAGAACCTGCACCGTCCCTGATGTTATTGGTGACCTGAGTCACCACTTGCGGAATAGCAGCAGCCACAGCGGCGGCTATCATCTGTTCAAAATTGGGGCCATCCTCCCCATTAGTGTACTGAGTAAAGCGCGTATTCACCATCTGAACGATCACAAAAAGGATTAGCAACTCAGGTAGAATATGACAAAGTAAATCAAGAATATATGACAGAGCAAAACAGGAAAATATGACAGAGCGAGATCAAGGAAGATGACAGAGCATAACAGGAAAAGAGAGTGCGCGAAAGGAAACCTAATGTCTACCCAATCCTCACAGGTCACGAGCCTAAGCTCTAAGGGTTTCTGAAACCTTAGCTCTGATACCATAAATTGTAACACCCCAACCCGACAAGGGCAAAGATGTCACAAATACATGGTTTCATATCAGATACAAGCATTCAGGAAATAAAAATAGCGGAAGCTTTAACATTAAAAATTTAAGGAAAAATAAGTCAACACGACTTATATCAAGTGCAAGATGGAAATAACGAAGTACAAAACTGAATCCAAACTGCCCGAACAATGGCATAACATAAATAATATCCAAGTGGTCACACTAGAAAGACAAGGTCTAAACTTCACACAAGTTGCTCTCATCCCAAGCTAAAACCCAGCTCCTAGCTTAAATGTACCTGCCGCAGGAAAAGAAATGCGGCTGAGCTACGAGAGCCCAGTGAACAGATATAACGGAAACAAGCAGTAATAACGGGATAATAAAGTAAATGAAATAATACCAGGAGTAACAAGAGTCAGGAAAAGGAATACAAGAGTTATGCAGACATACCAGGAATTAAGAATGGTGACAATGGTGAAGGTGTATGGAACCAGAACCCACCAAAAACCCCAAGTTGAAATCAAGTAAAGTCCAGTATCAAGTCATAGGGTAACATAACCAGGAATCCACCACAACCCAAGTCAAATCAAGTCAGGTCAAATGTCAGGTCAAGTATCAGGTCAAGTAACAGGTCATAAGGTTCCAAGGTTTCAGGGAAACAGAAATCCTCTACGAGCCCAGAAACTCAAAATCAATCTCAAAGTCAAACCATATCAAGTGACATATCAGGGTGTATGGAGGGGTGACCTCAGCATACCAAGTACAGGGTGAGAGGGATACCTCCAGGGGTTGGAGTCGCGAACTCCCAGGGGTGTGAAAGACGTGTATCGCACACACTCGTCAGTCACCAGGATATAACAGGAATCATAACAAATCAGGACATGCCTAGGATGCATCCATGCGCCCCCGCAGGCCACAGGGTCTTCTCTACATAACAAATCAAATCAGGTCGGGGACGGGACAGGACATCACTCTCCTGCCCTAGAGTCATGCCACCGGTGCATCAATGACATGGACATGAAACCCTCATGCCTAGTGGGTGGCTCGTAGTCTCAAACTGTGGGTCAAGGTCAGGTATCAAATCTCGGGTGTCAAGTCTCAGGTATCAAATGTCAGGTTATCATATCAGGGTTCATATCAGGGTTCATATCAGGGTTCAAGACAGGATATAATTGCAGGGGTTCATTATCAGGAGGTCAATATCAGGAAGGTCAAATATTAGAAGGTTCATAATAGTTTATTATAAGAAAACCCTTTTTTACATAATTTTAATAATATGTTTCTTAGAACAGTTCATAATAAAAGTCTTTTAAGGAATGTTTCAAAACCTCTTCATATACAATTTAAAAGTAGTTATAAAATCCTATGAACCTTCAAGTATCCAAGGTCTTACTTATCCAGGTCATCAAGGTTCAATAAGTCATGTCAAATGTCATAGCAGGGTTCAAGTCAAAGGTTCAAGTCAAATGGATCATATCAAGTGTATCAGGGTTCAAGTTCAGGTTCATGACAAGGTTCAAGACAAAGGTTAAAGCAAAGGTCCAAATCCATGGTTCACAACACAAGGGAAAACATAAAATGAATCAGGAATCAAAAATGAGACGAAGGCTCTTTACAAGGAGAGCAGAATATCTGTACCTTATTCAAAAGCAAGCAAAGAACACAAGAGTAGCTGACAGGGCTCAAGATCACTCTTTCCTCGAACCTAAAGGAGTAGAAGATATATATACGAAAGGGGTTCAGTCATTTTCCCATTATAAGTAACTTCCATTTTTTTAGTAACTTTCTATTTTTAGCAGGTTTCCAATATTAGTAAGTTACCACACTTAGCAAGATTTAAGTGCTATGATTCAATTCAAGTCTTTAATTAGCTTCTTATGGAAATAATATTCATTTTAACAATTTACACAAGTTCAGGGTTATTAATGCAAATTTACCAAAGTTAAAGGTCCACACTTGAAATCTTATCATTTTACCTTTCAAACACTTATACTTTCCAGAATTTCATGTTTAGCCTTCAAGTTCCATAATTTACAAGTTACACCCCTTTACTTTATTAATTACAAATTAAACCTTATACTTTTATTATTTACCATTTAATCCTCATCTTAGTTACATTACACATCAAGCCCTTTTATTTATTCAATTTACAGAAAATACCCTTCAATATCAATATGTTACAAACAGCCCTCAAGGTTTAGGTAATTTACATATTTAGTCCTTGTACTTATTTAAATACAAAACAATTTATATAATTAGCCATAATTACATATTAGACCCATAAATACTCCAAATTACACAAAACACTCTTAGCATTATTATTTACACAAAACCACTTCAAGTTTCCAGAAATTACATTTTTAGTCCCTCGTTTTATTTATTTTCCCATTTCGAATATACATAATTTACAAATTACATTTTAATTCCAAAACCTCCATAATTTACAAATAGCACCCTCAAGACATATTTTATTCATATTGCCCTGGTTTTATAGAGTATTACAAAAATGGTCCACGAATTTTAAAAATTACAAAACGCCCCCTTAACATTTATTTTCCAATCGGTTTTACATTTTATGCACAAAATCAAACCCTAAAAATTCCCAATCATCATCTCATCATTCTATCATCATTATATCATGATTATTTCCAGATTTCATTCATTCTAAACCCTAGTTCGATTGGCCATGTAATTTTCCCACAATATTTCTTTTATTTTCTAAAAACCGATTATAACCAAAAATCTAAAACCCATGAATTCGACTTTCAAAAATCAAGATGCTATTTTTCTCATGTTCTATGATGTATAAGAGACCCACGAAAAATATATACAAGGCTCATAAAAATCGCATACATGTTCTATATAATTAATTCGATTCTAGGGTTTATAAGCTTATTAATTTTCGTTCGATCATAGCACATTGCATGGTTCGATTCCAGTATTTTATACATGTTATACGTGATCAAGAGAGGGTTAGAAAAATACCAATTCGATTATAGAACAAAGGATTCACACGTTTTGATTTTCTTTTTCTCGGTTGCACTTATTCGACCCAAATAAATCACCAACACCAAACGATCGACCCTAGGAGTGTGTAGCTATTTTTCCCACCTTCTTGGCAACCCTAAGAACTCCAGAAAATTTACTCTTGATGCAGAAAAATCGGATGGAGGTGTGGATGAATTATTGATGGTGGCGGCACTTTGTTTTTAGGGTTAATGGGGTAAATTAAAATTAGGGTTTGTTATATCTAATTTATGGCCGAGCATGGGGAGGGATATGAGGCCAAAGAACCGGCCTTTGATGGCCCAATTTAATTTCCTTTTTATTTTGTGTATTTTCCTAATTTAATTTGTAATTTAAAATGGTTTATAAATGATAATAATTGTGTAATTAAATTTTCGGTACACACAAGGGTATTTTGGTCATTTCATAACTTGTATAAATATTAATCGAAGTCGTCAAAATTATTTTGTATCATATCTTGTTCGTTTCCAGAAGTTTGGGATCGTTTCGGGACTTTAATTAAGCTTTAATTAATTTTTAAAGTTTTCAGGGGTATTTTGGTAATTTTTGCATGCTTTAGATTTTCGGGTTTTACAATGCCCATGATGATTCAAATCACATGAAGTCAAATGTTCTATAACCTGCAAGGCCACAACCGAAATACAAACATAAGTAGATAAACTAAAAAATAACATATCTTGTTAGTTAGTGAGGTTAGTAGGAAATTAAATTAAGAAATAACCTTTAAGTCATTGAAAGATTCGTTTTTTCACAAAGAAAATAAAGTATCATTTTGCATATTTAATGTGATTAATGGAAACTAATAAATATCCATTAATGATGAAATTAACAAAAAGAAGTAAATAAACACGAAGAAGTAGCTGTTTCAAACTTTAGAATGAGTCAATATTGAATGGGTCACTAATCACGTACAAATTTATCTCCCCATATCTCGACCCATGATCAGTTACGCAACCATTCTACAATGTGGTCATTTTATCATCTTAACCTCTTCATCTGCCTACAACTTATCCTCTCATCTCTTCATCTCTCTCATCAAGTTCATCCACCAAACACTTGCTTAAACTACTTGTACCGTACATGATTCTATGCACAATCACTCTTCCACATTAAATTAAGCTATTGAATCTTTATATATAATAGATAGATCTGTAGGTACATTAGGATTTAGGACTATGAATATTTTATTGTTGTTGGACCATTTGTAACAGTAAGGTCACATGGTTGAAAAGAGATACACACTAAAGATCTTGGGTTCCAATTTCTTTCCTTGTATAGATTCCTTCACTGTAACTCCGTTCATAAAACTATTTAACATTTCCCAACACACGACTTGTTATTTTGATGTTCATTACGCAATGTTATAATAATTTGTTAACTTGTTAACGTGATGGTGAGCCTAAAATATATAACAACGTATAACTTGTATATTCAAAAGAAATATACTTTGATCAAATATCACGATTCGATAACATTGTAATTGATGCGACATCTCACAATATATAACTTGTATATTCAAAAGAAATGTACTTAGATTAATTTAAACAATAAAAATCGGAATAGCAACGATCAATGATTAAAAACTTAAGTTAAATGAAAAAAAAAGCATAGGATATAGAAGAGAAATAAATATCAAGACTAAGATTAAAAGTTTATGTTTTACAAAAAGAATACACTTGATAAAGAGGTTTCTTGACAACAACCCTTGACAACAAAGGAAAGGTCATGAAACGAAAAATCAATAGTAGATAATATTAAAAGAAAATATATTATAAATATATATACGTCATAATTTTGATAAACTAAAAAAGTTGGAGTATGAACGATGCAAACGGTGAACACAGAAAAAAGTCGCATACAAAAAAAGGTTTATGTATTTTTATAATCAAAACAATTCATATGAAAAACTTTTTAGCGATGTATAATCATTTTGTATCCTCTTTTTACAATGTCGAGTCAGAACGCAGGTTAAAAAATAAAAAATGAAAAATGTTAACAAAGTAAAATTTGTTCTATTCGATAGTAAAACTAAGTTTGTTTCGGAAGATGAGAGTTTGTTAGAAAATACTCACGTTGATAGACAGTCTTAACATCATGGACTGTAACATTATTTTCTTCCAAGAAAGATTAAGAATTCGTTACATACAATAGAAATCTTATTTTCTCTCTCAAATTTCGACTTTCTAACTATTCATTTACTAATTCCGGCGACTTTATAACTTAGTTATAGTGTCCTCACTCACATTAATCATATTCATCAAATATTTTCAAATAGTGGCCGGTGGGACGGACCAATCAAAAGCCAAGAATCAGCCATCTTGGCCCCATGGACGGTGCTAGCTCAGATTCTCTATACATAAGTCCACTTTTAGCCACATACTAAATCAACCATCTTAATATAAGCCTTCGTTGAAATTATGCACTATATAAGCCTTCGTTGAAGCATCAACAAATCACAAATTTAGCAAGTCAACCACATTTCTTTTGACTTTTAGTGCTTCTTTCTCTAACAAAAAAGAGTCCTAAAAAATGGTGAAGTTGGCATTTGGTAGCATCAGGGACTCATTTAGTGGTGCTTCGATCAAGTCTTACTTGGCTGAGTTCATTGCCACACTTCTTTTTCGTCTTTGCTGGTGTCGGGTCAGCTATTGCTTTTGGTATGATGATTTTTCTTTGATAGATGTTTGTTTTTGAGCTAAAAAGTTACAAAATACTCTAATAAAAAAGTTAAAAAAATTTCACACTTATTTGCAATTCTGTTTGTGTAGAGTCAATGTGGCTGAAACTAAAAATAAAATAAAGTGAAGTATGAAGGCCCAATGTTGGTATAACCCAATCCATAACACAACCGTTATGATAAGTCAATCTCTAAGTCTTACCATTTCATAAACCCTTCACATTGATCCTGGCTGAAAACGTAGATATAAATATAAACAGTCTCAGAACGAATACTCGTGAAAAATTACAAATTACCCCTTTGTGAAAAAGGATACTTGCAAAAACTCACGTTCGTGTGTAGTGTGAAGACAGGTAAGTAATTACCCGAATCGTTTCCCAACGAGGTGTGAATGGGCAAACTGTGAAAAGCTAGGATTAGAGTGATTGATGATTAGATATTAATTTTGCTTTTTAATAATTCTAAATAACAAATTAAAACAAATATGCACAAGGAAATTAAACGCGAATTATACTAAATAGAAAAATGCGAAACGGGGAATCTAAAATGGGACAAAAGCAAAATTTTTAAAACCTAAAAATGTAAAATTACTTAAAACTTATTTTAAAATTAAAATTATATTTTTTTATACTTTTTATTTAATTATTATTAATTAATTATTTATTTAATTACTTATTAAACTATTTAAATTTATAAAAAAATACTAAATGAACAAAGAAAAATCTAAAACATTTTCTATAAATATTATTAAGTAAAAAGAAGCTAATAAAATTATAAAAATGGAAATTACTTAATTAAAATTTAAAAAGATAAATTCTATTAAATAGAAGCTATCACTATTTTTCTATTTTTGTTTTTCTTAAGGTCTAAAAATGTGATTATATTTTTCCTGGATTCTATTTAATAAAAGAAAATTATGAAAATTAAAATTATATTTTTCTGATTAATATTCTATTTATTATGATTTAATTACTAATAGAAACTAATAAAAAAGATTAAAAATATCAAATGACTTTAGAAAAATCTGAAAAATTCAGGATAAGTCTAAATTAATATTTAAAAGATAGGAAAATTAAAATCAAAAGTTTAATAAGCCCTGATAAGCAGATGGGCAGATAAGCAGTTGAGCTAATAAGCTAAAAATAAGCTAATAAGCGCAAAACTCTACCAAAGGCTCAGGACAAGTGTAAACAACTTATATAAGCTTAAAATAACTTAAAAACACAAATAATCACAAGTGGATAAGCTGTTAAAAAGATAAGCAGTAACAAAGTTTCAGTAGAAACAGCAGAAAAGAGGCCAAATTGCAAGGCAAATTAAGCACACCAATAAGCTACTGAGATGCAAACTAATGGGGGCAAAAGCTAGCTAATACTATTGGGTATCTTAAAATGCAAAAAGCCCTATCAGAAACACACCAATTGAAGTCCAATTAAGCACTAGAACAGGTGAGCTTAGGAACTAAAAACTGAATCAGCAGAATCAGAAATTGAATCAGCAGAGTTGGGGAAAAGTGCAGGCCTAATTTTAAGCAATCAAATAAGCTATGAAATGGAATACCAGATGATAATCTTAAAACTAGCTATGTGAACTACTCATAAACCAAAAATCAGGTAGGGAGCTTAATTGGATAAGCCACAAATTGGGTGAGTTCAACTGCTCAGGCAATCAGTATATACTGATTCTGCTGATGCAGGGTTGTGCAGATGAGCACAAGCCAAAGGGCTGCAAACCAACTCTTGTGTTTACTTAAAATAGATCACAAAGGACTCAGAGAAGTCAAGAAAAAGGGCCAAAAGAGCTTAAAGCTCCTAATGGCATATTTGAGCTTTTGAAAGTCTGAAATTCCCACAGGGCACTCAAATATGGATTTTCTATTGAAATGACTTATTAAAACCTAGAAACAACTTATAATGGTCAAAATAAGCTAGAACAAAGTTGGGAGAATGGTAAATCAACAGTAACTAGAGGTTTGACTCTTTGACTGTGTTATAATGGTCAAAATAAGCTAGAACAAAGTTGGGAGAATGGTAAATCAACAGTAACTAGAGGTTTGACTCTTTGACTGTGTTAAACCAAACACTCCTTTCTAAGTTGTCTGTTGTGGATTTTCAAAGAAAACAATTAATTCAACTTATGATTGCTGCTTTTTACTGATTAGATAACTTATAAAAACAATAATAAGCAATTTTCAAAACAAAATTAAGCTAGATAATAAGCTATGCTATGTATGACTATTTTTGGACTTTTTGACTGTTTTAAGTGAAAATAAAGACTAAGACTTATTAAAACTTTTTAAATGATGAAATTAACTTATAAACTAATAATAAGCATAAACTAATAACAATAAGCTATAAATGAGCAGATTAATAGTAAATTGCAAAATTAAGCCTAGAGTTCAAAAAGGCTTACAACTGATTTGCTATGGTACTGAGGAACAAAGAACTAGAACAACTCTAGCTTGTCAGAAACAAGCTAGAAAACCCAGAGAACCCTTCCAAATCAGCTTATTCACCCCAAAACAGCTTATTAGCTTCTCAGGTTGACTTTTGTTGACTTTTCTTGTATCTTGAGTTTAGCACTGATTTACACTAACATAAGCTCACAGTAAGCTATAATTAGCTTATATAAGCTTATGTAAACAGATAATAAGCTTTTCCAAACAACATTTAAATTAATACGAATTACAGTAAAGCTTGAAATTGTAAAGTGACTGAAAATTAATGCAAGATATATTAAAATGAGATCAAAATGACTGTAAATTGCTTATATTAATGACTGGAAATGAAAATTACAATAAGGAAAGACAATTAAGTAAAAGACGATTTAATAAAAATTAACTACTACTCTAATTCCTATTACATTGTTCTATATATACAAAGATAAAGTGGGATAGTCCTAGCCAACATCCTTGATCACATCTGCACCCTTGAATTATCCTCAATTGATCTGAGCCACTCAAACTGATTTTGGCGCCAAAAATTATGGTAGTGGATTCGAGCAGGTTATTGCAATTAATGCATTTTAGGGAGGTGGAGAAGAAGCTTTTAATGCTTCTTGTATTGTTAGGTAAGTGGGATAAGATGGGGGGTGGTATTGCAGAGAACTATGGGCTATGGTGGTTTTGGCGGGGTTGTGAGGAAGGGGAAGAGTTTGACCAGGTCAAACTCTGGTTTTGGATACCGGGTTTGGTTTATTAAATAAAAGGGAGTTGGGCTTGGGTAGTGGATTGGGCTTGGGGTTTATAATAAGGTTGGGTTGGGTTTTAATGTGGCTGGGTTTTATTTTTAGTTAGGATCCGGATTTTGGTTTTAGTTTAAAACTAGGGACCAATGTTGTAATTACTGAATTCTTGAAGGACTGAAATTGTAATTCTACCAAAGTTATCAAAAGGGTTTATTTTGCCAATTATAAATAGCACAAGGGTAATATTTGATAAATTCCAATTTTTAAATACCCGAGGACTAGTTTTGCCAATTTTGAAACTTGAGGGGTAAAAGTTGTCATTTTTAGAAAACTTTCATCCAGGGATTAAAAGTGAATATGTTTGATATCCCAAGGACTAAAGTTGACTTTTCTTTCATTTTAAACCTTCAGGGACTAAATCTGCCAATTTGTGAAACTCCAGGGACTGAAAGTGACAATTATGCAAACTTTGTTCGTTTTTCACTTGTTTTCAATCTTTTTGTTCCTGAGTCATATAAAAACACATTTTATGATATTTTCTGCATTTTGAAGCATATCTGCATGTTTTTAAATGTTTTTGCAGATAAAATGTGACAGAAATGATGAGTATTTAGACACTCATCAATCCCCCACACTAAACTATTGCTAGTCCCTAGCAATCTTTTATGAAGTTTTAATGGATTTTTCTCTTTACCAAAAGCCATTACTTCTGGAGTAGCCATTGTTTTAGCATGTGATACTTTGGTACAATGATAACCAAATAATTTTGAGCAAACCATCAGCTGTCAACGGTTTTGATTTGTCTTTACCAAAAGCCGTTTGCTTCTGGACTAGCCAACTCTTAGATAAATTACAACTATTATCTTTGGTGAGCTGATTACCAATCATGGTTTTCCAATGCCTTTACCACAAGCCATAACCTTGCGGGCTAGCCAACTCTTCACTATAAAAGATATGGTGAGTCGAATACCATACAATTTTTGGCAAATTGCAAGCCATCAACGGATTTGATACATCTTTACCAAGAGCCGTTTGCTCTCGGATTAGCCAATCCTTATGTGGGTTAGACATGGCGGACTGATAACCATTTATTGCGTTCTAAGTGAGAAAAAAATTTAAAATTTTGGCTAAAATGAGGGTACTAGATGGTACATTTGATCAAATTCGCTAGAATTCCCCCCCACACTTAGAACTGAATATTGCCCTCAATATTCAAAGAACCGGTTGTTAAACCAACACTTAGAACGTGAAATGGAAATACTAATAGCCATTATTTTATATACACACACACACATTTTTTTATTTTTTATTTATTTTTTTTTGACTGTACATATTTACAACATATGGGGCATCTCCCCCACTTAGGTGAAACATGGGTGAAAACCCATATTTTGCTACTGTTTTTATTAACCGATTCGCTAGCTTGACTCGACCCCGAATTCTTTAGTTCATGGGGAAGTAAGTGGAAGAAACCATCTCTATCGGTCTTTCATTAAAGATGTTTGGATAACCAATTGAGCATAAGAAAGTTCCATACCGATGAGATAAATCCGGCATTTAAACCAATGTTAGATGGACAATGCCGGGGTTAAAGGTAATATCCTCACTCCCGAATGAGTGAAGGATAGGGGAAATCACCGGGTAGGTGAAAGGAAGAAAAGAGGAGATCTGAACAGCAATTAAGATAAGAACTTCCTCCTCAAGATTTGTATATTCAAGTGGAGGAGGCAAGTCCTTAAACTTGATCTCCGGAAATTTATCAGTTTTCTCAACTGACTTGACTTCCTTTTTATGAAGTTCAACGGGAGGGAGAGGAGAAAATTTTTCCTGATTTAACAATTTCTCAAGAAGAAGAATATCTCCCTCCAGATCAATCTCGGCGTTATCAATTCCTTCCAGAAATGAATCACACTTGAGAAAAGCCTCGATCTCTTCTAAATTGGAATCACTTCCCTCAAACGGAGGGAGAGAAGGGGAAGAGTCGGAAATGAAAGGCAGAGAAGATGTGGTGGGATTACCACTCACAGAATTATGAAAATAACCAACGCTTTCTTGAGAGTACTCCTTTGAAGCAACATCAATGACATCGATTCGGTTAACCGATGCAGAATTATAATTTGAGGAGTACCTCGAAGTTTGATCATGGTTAAAGGTAACAGCTTCCTTATCCACACGCAAGGTGATCTCATGCTTAAATACATCAATAAGAGCATGGCCCGTTTTTAGGAATCCTCTTCCAAGAATGAGAGGAACCTTTTGATCAGCGTCGAATTCAACAACCACAAAGTCAGCTGGAAAGTGGAACTTACCTACTTTCACAAACACATCTTCGGCAATGCCGCAAGGATGAGATATGGTTCGATCTGCAAGCTCAAGAGTCATGCAGGTAGGAGTAAGAGCCGGAAGAGAAAGTTTCTTCCATACTGAATGAGGCATCAGGTTGATGCTTGCACCTAGATCTGCTAAGGCATAGCATTCAACCATCCCTGGAAATACACAAGGTAGTAGAAACTTTCCAGGATCTCCAAGCTTCTCCGGAAGCTTTTTCAAGATAACCGCTGAGCAGTTCTCATTTAATGGAGTTTTAGCCATTTCAATCAGTTTTTCCTTGTTGCTTAATAAGTGTTTGATTGTTGATGCAAACTTGGGCATCAGAATGATAGCATCCGCAAAACTTATGTCAAAATGTAATTCTTTAAAGATTTGAAAGAACTTGTCCATTTGTTGACTAGCTTTTTCACGGAGCTTTTGCTCATTTAAGCGCGATGGGTAAGGAATGTAAGGTTTGGATTTAGGGGCAATGACTTCAGGAGTCTCTACAGATTCAAAGACAACTCCTGGTTTGGATTTCTTTTTTTGGACAATCGGAGGCTGGACATGTGCTGTACTTTGTGGGTTTGGAATTTGCACTTTGTCCGTTGTATCCTCCGTCTCTTTCTCCATTTCAAATAACGGAGGAGGAATAGGGCCAGAGGGCCCCTCATAAGCAGCACCACTCCGAGTGGTGATAGCTTTGACGAAAGTGGTATCTTCATCATCATCACTGTCATCAAGTATACTGACAGGAACAGCATTGAGCATCTCGGAATAATATCTGGCTGTTCTTTGCTCACTAAGTTTGGTTGACAAACTTTTAACCGTAAATCGTGATAGAGTTGGATCTATTCTTGACGGTTGAGGAGCAATTGTGGGTGTAGAATTTTGGATGACCGAGGGTTGGACGTATTTAGCACTTCCATTGTTAGTGGGCAGTACCGGGTCCTTTATCACCTTGAGTCCATCATGAGCTTTACCACTATGTGTAGTGACAGCTTTGAGTTCACCCCTTGGGTTGACAACAGTGTTACTTGGAAGACCTCCCGAGGTAGAAGGTGGATTAAGGTGGTCCATGAGACTGGCAAACATATTTTTAACTTCGCTTTGAGAATGATCGATTTTGTTTGAAAGCTCAGTTCCTTGCTTGTGTATTGAGGACTGAAATTCATTCTTCAAATTAGAGATTTGATTTTGCATTGCCTTCATATTGGTCTCATTAACCTTGATGTAGCTATCAAGCTCATTCGAGATAGGTCTTTGGGAATTGGGAGCTGAATACCCTTGATTACCCCTTTGGGGTGGGTATTGATTGTTCGGGGCATGATATTGATTCTGCGTGTTTTGCCCTCTTTACTGATTAGGATTAATCCTATTTGGATTGTTAGGAGGAGGAAATCCGGGTGGTCCATGTTGATTACTAGCACGGTAATTTGTTTCCACTTGAGGATGGTATTGGCCACCTCCTTGATTGGAAGATCCGGCTAAAGCTTTGATTTCAAATGCATTGCCATCGGTGGCAGTACAATTGTAGTAAGCGTGAGGACCACCACAAGTAACACAAACTTCTACCTTTTTGATTTCAGCAGTGTGAGAAGTTTGCGGAGCGGACTCTTTCTTTTGTGTGGAGAAAACCAAAGCTTGAATAACCTTCGTGAGTTCAGCAAGCTGAGTATCAGTACTAGACTGACTCACGGGAGATGAAGTAGAAGGTCCAGCACTAGCCTGAGAATTATATGGTCTGGCTCGTGCAGTGCGGACCTTTGACTTATTTTCAATAAGTGCAATGGCTTCCTTAGTGGATTTGCTCAGAAAATTACCTCCAGCTGAGGCATTAAGAGAATCTTGGTCAGATGGGTTTAACCCATTGTAGAAAGTGCCCATTTGCATTAAATTGGTGAAACCGTGATGAGGACATTTGCGGAGCAATTCTTTGAAACGTTCCCATGCCTCTCCAAATGGTTCATCAAACCTTTGAGAGAATTTCATGATTTCATTTTTGAGATACGTGGTTTTAGAAGGAGGAAAGAATTCATTCACGAATTTCTGAACCAAATCTTCCCATGTTGTTATTGATCGAGGGGGTTGTTTGTCAAGCCAAATCCGGGCTGCCCCATCGATGGTAAATGTAACACCCCCTAATTTGGTTTGTGGCAGCGGAAAAGTAATTAGGGTGTTACGGTGAGGATCGAGGTTTAAATTTCAGAAAACGGCCCGGAAGGGACGTTTTGAAAGTTATATGTCATTCAAAAGAATATCTTTGATACAAAAGTGAATTATTCGATTTGAAAATCCCATGAGAAAATGTGATAATTTGGAAAGAATGACATATTTGATTTTACACCAGTTTATTTATCAGAGTAGAAGATGCCCGCTCCGTGTCTTGTCCTGCTCCGTTAATTACCTGAGATAAACATGCTTAAAACGTCAACACAATGGTTGGTGAGTTCGTGGAGTTTGTAGAAAATAACTTTCTTCGAAAGGTGTACAGTGATTGTCGAAGTAAATAATAATTCTTCATGAAATAATTAATACGTTGTGTTGTATAAAAATCCATGTAGGAAATAACCATATTGATTGTGTGGTTGATTCGGGTGGTCTTGGCTCATGGAAGATTAGATCCATGGTTGAGTTTAGAGAGAAGTTAGAGAGAGAGAGGGAGACTCTTGAGAGAAACCTGGATAAGATTAGCTTGTGTGTGAAATGTTACAAGAGTTCCACCCTTCCCTTGTGTGGGAAGGGTTATATATATAGTCCTAATATTTGTGCCCCTAGTGGGCTGTGGAGTGAGCTGACAGTGGGGAAAGCCCCGACCCACTCCACGAATATATATTACTACACTAATAATACTGATAATACTAATACTACTAAACAAATATATATAAGCCTACGAGCTATATAAATGCTAATTAGATGCTCGGGGTGACCGAACCTTCATATGAATATTTATATTCCTAACAATCTCCCCCTAAGGGAGGTCACCCCGGAAATAATAATTTGAATTCTAGCATTCTTTCTTCTGAACTTGTCTTTATAGCTCGTAGTCTTTGATTCTTCATTGTCTTGTAACAACATGCATTCAGCAGTGATCTTGTGATGACCTTTCTTTGTCTTGGATGATCTTTGAGTATTCTTCGACTTTATCATCCAACATTTGTTTCCAAGTCATCTTTCAGGAGTATGTTTCCATGTGATGTGTAATTCTTTGAGCCGACATGCTCACACTATTTGGTGTCATGATCTTCAGCATCAGAGTTTGCAGAAGCTGTGTTAAAGGTCTTTAGGTTGATCATGACTTCTTTGATTAAAATGATGTAGTGTGAACATGTGGTAGAGGATTGGCATCTTTTCAGCAACCAGCTACAACTGCAACCAGCTACAGCATTCCACAGCTACAACCACCAACAGCTGCAACAGCAATCAGCTACAATCGCCAGAAGTTCCTGCATACGACAGTTAGCAATAAAACGTCCGGTACTTAAAGGTTCGGACTTCGAGATCGTTAACAACATAGTGTGAAAACTCTCTCTAATCCTTACCAAGACCGTTCCTAATCGAAAACCCACAGAGGGCTTTTTAAGATCGAACCGTAGCACATCAACGATTAGGTGAGTCGCTGGAGATCACTCCACGACTGTAGACCGTTAGAAACTGCCGTGATCACTAAGCGTAATCCATAAAGAATTACCGAAGTGACCTGCTTTCAGGGCTGCTTGATGTTGACCCTGGCAGGAATTTCCATTCAATCATTGAGAATTACATTTGTAAATTCCCTCATAAATGTTCTGGCAGATTGCTAAGATCTGCGTAGGACTCTTAAGTTTACAACTGGTGTCCTTAATGTTGAACACCCAGTGTAGAAATAATTCGTGTCCCTATGAGATCTTATTATGCATCTCGTGGCTCTAGACTCTATAGTGCGTTTTGATTTAGTGAGCGGAGGCTGGAGAGGACTGCCACCTATTCAATATCATCTAACTCGGAGTGAGAGAGACGATAGGAATGTATTGAACTCCGTGACAATTGAAACAAGAATCCTTTGAGGGACCTTGAGTGGCTAAGGAGGGTTGTGCAGCGTATCACTGGGTCCATGATACTTTGTCTTCAATGCCAGCAATCAACTAAGTGATTCTGACAGCATATGTATTGACCCGGTTTTTGCCTAAGTTGTAAGGAGGGCTATTTCTTTTCACCCTTTCTCTTTACAATTCTTTTTCATTCTTCAACCCCTTCAGTGCTTACCGAGACTTCATAACTAACACCTTGTTGGGTTTGTTCCAGTACTAGCTCCATCTCAGTCGGCACTCTTCCCTTATCCACTTTTCTCCTTTTTCATCATACCTAAGGACTTCTACACTAACTAGTGGATTGTCCCTGGGTAGATCCCTCCGGCTCTGGCGGGATCGTGGGAACTTGAGCCTAACCTAACCATCCTTATAACTCCATACATTAATTAAAATGGTAGGTCTTTGGTATTTGTCACACCCCCAAAAATGGATTGCAGCGGAAGGTAAAGTCGCTGGGGTGCAACTCAATTGGTATCATAACACAAGTGCAAAGAACGGTTTTCATCTCATTCATTTAGAATAAAATAGTTTAACAAAAATGTTGATTTACATTGTAAAAAGTAGTGCGGAATTAGGCCCTTGAAAATATCATTTAAAACGGTCCCTTATGAATATCAGAGTCTTCTATGACCATGCCGTGCCCTGCCAAAACCTCCAGTAGCGTGCCTTTGCTTAATACCTGAGAATACATGCTAAAGTGTCAACACGAGGTTGGTGAGTTCATAGAGTTTGTATTAAAATAGTTGAAAAAGCCTTCAAAGAATGTTTCCACAGCAAAGGCATTGTAAATCCACTCAGTTCCAAGCCCCGGCCATACAAGACTCGCAACCTGTGTGTTTACAACCCACTGCTAACATATAGTATGATTAAGTCAAATGTGTATACGATATATGCACGCTTAATGTAAAGTTTAATAGCCTACTGAACCTCACGACAAGAATAAGCAAGAATGCTTCATAGCTGGATTATATTCACCCAAGGCCATGAATCGCGGGCCAAGGGTGGGGGTGTCAACCCGATAGTACTATCAATACCTCTCCGTCGGCTCCATCCAGGAGTTAAACAGTGGTGAAAGAATATAGCATATAGAATAGTTTTCACACATTAACTCACATATCGTAATAAAACTACACATCATGTTTAAGAGTATGAAAGCATAGCATAGCATATGAGTAAAATTGTCTTGAGTAATAGCAAACAGTTTAAGCATGTATCTCCCCCAAAGAGTTTATAAAGCAGTTAAAATGAGTAAAAGTGGGGCTATGAAACTCACCTGGTATGATAGCACAATGATAATGATGAGTAGTGATGAAATGGAACTCGGTCTCTAAACAGGACCTATTATGAATGATATGACTCGTATAAGCAATGATGCAACTCAACTCATGCAAATACTTATGTTAACGATATCACTTGATACTTTTGAAAATACCTTTTATTGTCAAAATATACGTTTGTGACATATTGTCAAGTTATAAATCATTTCTCGTTCATATATAGTGAAACGATACTCAATGATCCTTATTTGGTATGTTATAGTCAAATATACTAATTTTGCCGCAAAACAATACTTTTTGCAATATATGATTTATGTCAATTTTGCCGTGTAAAACTAGTCGCGAAAAATATGTATACTTTGTATGTTAATATTCCAACTTGTCGTTCTCAATATCTTTTTAACAATATCTTAATGTCGTTACTTTTGACGTTGAATCAACCTCGCCTCGATTGATTTGGTGAACGGCTAATAATGGTTCAAGTTGTGAAAATACTAGTAATGGTACTAAAAACTCCTTTTAAAAAGGTGCTGTCAAAATGTATATATATCGTCGTATCTCCAAAAATTCATATCTCGTTCGTTACAAGCTCGTTTTCGGCGTTCTTTATATCCACGGGTTCGTATAAACATAAACTAACATATTTTCAAGGTCTCGGCTCATCTAGATCAAGGTTAACGACTCATTTTGCTCCTGAAAGTTCGGTGATCAGCACCTATTTTTCTGAAAAGAATAGTTTTCGTCGCGTAACTTAAATAATTCATAACTTCTTCGTTATAAGTCCGTTTTTAGTGATTCAAGCGCCCACGCGTTCCTTATTGAGTGTATTTTCTAAATATTAAGACCAAAATGGTTCACAAAAATCTGAGATTTCCAGAAAGTAAAAATCGTGGCAGTAGGTACTTATATAGTTCCAAAAATACATTTTTCTAGTTCACAACTTAATCAAACTTATTCCATTCAACTCCACAAACACTCTTGATCTACCATACACTTCTTAAAGTGTCATGGAGTCCTAAACTTAACTAAATATAGTGTGGTTCATGAGAATATTAGTGAAAAGTATGGATCTAGTGTTTTAAAGCATTTTTAATGAAAAGTGGTACCATAACTAAAGTATTTTGCATTATTACACAAGATCTCATGAAAATACATAAATATCAAGATCATTTGAAAGTAAATACATGAAAATAAGATAGTCTTGAGTTACTTACAAAATATGTTGAGATTTGAGAGAAACAAGAAGGATTCTTGAAGTTTTTGTTGTAGGATCTTAACTAGAACATCAAATAGGACATGTGAATCACCAACACTTGAAAAGTTTCTTGAATCTCCTTTGGTTTTTGTGGTTTGCCGTGGGATTTGAAGAGAGACAAAGGAGATGAGCTTGATCTTTTTAACTTATGAAATATGTTGGTTTTGATGTTTATGAAATAAAATACCAAGACATGTTTACTAACTATAATAAATGAGGAAGAATTTTTGGTAAATAAGGCATGGGGGTGGCGTGGCCTATGGAAGAAAAAAAAAGGGAAATGATTAGTTGGTGAATCTAGTAAGATATGTTGTAAGAGTTAGTGTATACATTTGGTGTTATCGGGTACCGAGTTATCTTGAAATAAATATTAACGAAGCGAAATAAAATACGGCGAAGTTGTAAATATTGTAAAATGATGTTACTGATATAATCCGGGTGTCGGAATAATTGTCAGGTTAATTTGTCGTAATCTGACGGAGTTATAAGCCCTTAAAGAAAATTATAGCAATTGGTGTAATAACACCGGGTAAAATAATAATATAAACTTTATATTATTAAAACTAGTATAACAATTTATTAGGATCATTGTCTGGAGTATCGGGTATATGTTTCGTAGTAAAGACTGAGTGGTGACGTTAATTAAATAAACGAACATACGTAAATTGAAATAATGAACTCTCGTGCATAATAAAAACCCGAAAATGCGAATTGTGACAGTCTCCACCCGTTAAAGGAATTCAGTCCCTGAATTCAGCTCGTTCGTTCTGCGCACGCACGTTCTCCTGGTCAGATTTGATGAGGCAAACTTTCCCATCCTCGAGCGTAGCCTTCAAAAGACCTTAAGGTAACCGATTTTTACTTAATCCCACAACTCATCAAACAAGAACTGTCATGGGATTAGGCTAAATCGGTTTAGGTTGTCGATTCAAATTTAATCTCACAACTCATCAAACAAGAACTGTCATGAGATTAAACTGAATCGGCTGGGGTAACAACTTGGATCTTAGCTTGATTTTCGCAACTCATCAAACAAGAACTGTCACTAGATCAAGCTAGGAAACAAGTTGCCAAAAATAATGGATTCAACATCCTGAAATGAGGTCTTTTGAAAGATTGGCTCGATTTTGGAATTGCTTACATCAATCAAATCAATCTGGACATAATTCTATTATAACTACTCTCAGTATTGCAAAATTCATCTCTGAGTCAGACATAGGTGGTCAGGCTATGTCTCACTATCCCGGGTCGAATATAGATGACCAGTCTATATTCCACCGAGGTTCAATGAATTCTGAAATACTCAGCTTAGTTATACTAATACTATGTCCTTCACATCTAAAGGACGTTTCAAAAGACTAAGGCAAGTGACCAAACTCGAGGTCGAATGATGAAACTACGTAAAGAAAAAGGTGTAACGCTATGACGTGTATGATATGTGAGCATGCTTATGTTATAGTAATCAATGAAAATAAGAAGGTATAGTTAATCTGATAATACGACACAAATCTCAGCAAAGGTGTCAGCAAACAAACCACATGTGAGGCATCAGCTTGGCAGGCAGGCACGTAGCGGTCATAGGGTTAAGTTTTCGTAAATGTAGCTATAGTTTAGGTTTTAAAATTACCCAGTTCTCTATAGCCAAGGCTCTGATACCAATCTGTCACACCCCCAAAAATGGTTTGCAGCGGAAGGTAAAGTCGTTGGGGTGCGACTCAATTGGTATCATAACACAAGTGCAAAGAACGGTTTTCATCTCATTCATTTAGAATAAAATAGTTTAACAAAAATGTTGATTTACATTGTAAAAAGTAGTGCGGAATTAGGCCCTTGAAAATATCATTTAAAACGGTCCCTTATGAATATCAGAGTCTTCTATGACCATGTCGTGCCCTGCCAAAACCTCCAGTAGCGTGCCTTTGCTTAATACCTGAGAATACATGCTAAAGTGTCAACACGAGGTTGGTGAGTTCATAGAGTTTGTATTAAAATAGTTGAAAAAGCCTTCAAAGAATGTTTCCACAGCAAAGGCATTGTAAATCCACTCAGTTCCAAGCCCCGGCCATACAAGACTCGCAACCTGTGTGTTTACAACCCACTGCTAACATATAGTATGATTAAGTCAAATGTGTATACGATATATGCACGCTTAATGTAAAGTTTAATAGCCTACTGAACCTCACGACAAGAATAAGCAAGAATGCTTCATAGCTGGATTATATTCACCCAAGGCCATGAATCGCGGGCCAAGGGTGGGGGTGTCAACCCGATAGT
The DNA here is from genome assembly GCA_021014915.2 of Artemisia tridentata subsp. tridentata. Lineage (NCBI taxonomy): Eukaryota > Viridiplantae > Streptophyta > Magnoliopsida > Asterales > Asteraceae > Artemisia > Artemisia tridentata. Next base: position 353,184,717 of record CP139507.1, read on the forward strand.
ACTATCAATACCTCTCCGTCGGCTCCATCCAGGAGTTAAACAGTGGTGAAAGAATATAGCGTATAGAATAGTTTTCACACATTAAGTCACATATCGTAATAAAACTACACATCATGTTTAAGAGTATGAAAGCATAGCATAGCATATGAGTAAAATTGTCTTGAGTAATAGCAAACAGTTTAAGCATGTATCTCCCCCAAAGAGTTTATAAAGCAGTTAAAATGAGTAAAAGTGGGGCTATGAAACTCACCTGGTATGATAGCACAATGATAATGATGAGTAGTGATGAAATGGAACTCGGTCTCTAAACAGGACCTATTATGAATGATATGACTCGTATAAGCAATGATGCAACTCAACTCATGCAAATACTTATGTTAACGATACCACTTGATACTTTTGAAAATACCTTTTATTGTCAAAATATACGTTTGTGACATATTGTCAAGTTATAAATCATTTCTCGTTCATATATAGTGAAACGATACTCAATGATCCTTATTTGGTATGTTATAGTCAAATATACTAATTTTGCCGCAAAACAATACTTTTTGCAATATATGATTTATGTCAATTTTGCCGTGTAAAACTAGTCGCGAAAAATATGTATACTTTGTATGTTAATATTCCAACTTGTCGTTCTCAATATCTTTTTAACAATATCTTAATGTCGTTACTTTTGACGTTGAATCAACCTCGCCTCGATTGATTTGGTGAACGGCTAATAATGGTTCAAGTTGTGAAAATACTAGTAATGGTACTAAAAACTCCTTTTAAAAAGGTGCTGTCAAAATGTATATATATCGTCGTATCTCCAAAAATTCATATCTCGTTCGTTACAAGCTCGTTTTCGGCGTTCTTTATATCCACGGGTTCGTATAAACATAAACTAACATATTTTCAAGGTCTCGGCTCATCTAGATCAAGGTTAACGACTCATTTTGCTCCTGAAAGTTCGGTGATCAGCACCTATTTTTCTGAAAAGAATAGTTTTCGTCGCGTAACTTAAATAATTCATAACTTCTTCGTTATAAGTCCGTTTTTAGTGATTCAAGCGCCCACGCGTTCCTTATTGAGTGTATTTTCTAAATATTAAGACCAAAATGGTTCACAAAAATCTGAGATTTCCAGAAAGTAAAAATCGTGGCAGTAGGTACTTATATAGTTCCAAAAATACATTTTTCTAGTTCACAACTTAATCAAACTTATTCCATTCAACTCCACAAACACTCTTGATCTACCATACACTTCTTAAAGTGTCATGGAGTCCTAAACTTAACTAAATATAGTGTGGTTCATGAGAATATTAGTGAAAAGTATGGATCTAGTGTTTTAAAGCATTTTTAATGAAAAGTGGTACCATAACTAAAGTATTTTGCATTATTACACAAGATCTCATGAAAATACATAAATATCAAGATCATTTGAAAGTAAATACATGAAAATAAGATAGTCTTGAGTTACTTACAAAATATGTTGAGATTTGAGAGAAACAAGAAGGATTCTTGAAGTTTTTGTTGTAGGATCTTAACTAGAACATCAAATAGGACATGTGAATCACCAACACTTGAAAAGTTTCTTGAATCTCCTTTGGTTTTTGTGGTTTGCCGTGGGATTTGAAGAGAGACAAAGGAGATGAGCTTGATCTTTTTAACTTATGAAATATGTTGGTTTTGATGTTTATGAAATAAAATACCAAGACATGTTTACTAACTATAATAAATGAGGAAGAATTTTTGGTAAATAAGGCATGGGGGTGGCGTGGCCTATGGAAGAAAAAAAAAAGGGAAATGATTAGTTGGTGAATCTTGTAAGATATGTTGTAAGAGTTAGTGTATACATTTAGTGTTATCGGGTACCGAGTTATCTTGAAATAAATATTAACGAAGCGAAATAAAATACGGCGAAGTTGTAAATATTGTAAAATGATGTTACTGATATAATCCGGGTGTCGGAATAATTGTCAGGTTAATTTGTCGTAATCTGACGGAGTTATAAGCCCTTAAAGAAAATTATAGCAATTGGTGTAATAACACCGGGTAAAATAATAATATAAACTTTATATTATTAAAACTAGTATAACAATTTATTAGGATCATTGTCTGGAGTATCGGGTATATGTTTCGTAGTAAAGACTGAGTGGTGACGTTAATTAAATAAACGAACATACGTAAATTGAAATAATGAACTCTCGTGCATAATAAAAACCCGAAAATTCGAATTGTGACAGTATTCATCCACGATTGCCAAACCAAATCTTTGAAAAATCTCTCAAAGTGTTCATGATTCTGAAACACATTTTTTCAAACACTTGAGAGTTTTATATTTTTCAAATGCTCCCCCTCAACATGTGCTCGGTTGATTGTTTTATAAATTTGCACATGTCAGGTAGAGCTCGCACTTTTTGAATTGATTGATTTTCCAAGAACATGATCATCGCGAGACACGCTTACATCACTAGTAAACTAGCTTGAAATTATTACCCGTCCAGATCACATTCAAGGAAAGTCGCTCGAAATCGGTACATTCTACTCAGACACGTCCTTTGCGAGACATGCTTACATCACCAGATAAACTGGCTTGAAATTATTACCCGTCCAGGACATGTCCTTTCGACTACTGACTTTAGCTATCGTCAATTCATTGGTGAAGTCTGAGCCTTGCTCACATAAGATGCTTGCCAAATCCTTTTTGTTTCCACAAAACATTTGCTCCCCCTCAATGTGTGCATCGATATATAAAGTAGTTTAGCACACATGGGAGAGCTTACTTTTATGTCCAAAACATTTTGCTCCCCCTCAATATGTGCCTTGGTATACAAAAGAGTTTAGCACATATGGGAGAGCTTACACTTAAATCCAAAACATCACATTTTCATCAGGTTTCATATTTAAATCACATTCTCTCCCCCGATCAAAAATTTCAAACCTTTTGAGATTTGTGATCCCAATTGATTTAAATAATTTAGAAAAACATGGGAGAAAATGTGGTCAGGTTTAACATGTTCTGATGATGAAACATACTTTGCTCCCCCTTAATCTAAGAGGGAGATTCACTGCTCATTAAGCACAAGATAACTTTTATGACACAAATGATATTGACCTTTTTGCTCAAATGATGTAATCACCCACTTTTCTGAGTGAGTCAGTGGTCAACATCGATTATCCATCCACCAACAAATCTTCTCAAGTATTGTCGATCCCCACTTGGCGAGATCTGAGTAAGTACTTCTTTGTTAAAATGATGGTGGTGGAGGTGAAGGTGTTGTTGTTGTTGTTGCTGCCGATGTTGTTGTCGTGGTGAATTTCGAGCCAATCAATAGAGTTTGAACGTCTGATCAAATGGTTAGAATGGGAACTGGCACATTCATTCTGGCTATGGAATCTGCATAAGAATATCAACACAGATATACATACATACAGATACACTATTCCATAATAGCTACCCTTCAGCAGCTTGCCACATTATAATACCAAGTTCATCTTATAATCAAACCCCAATCAGGAACTACGTCAAACCACTATCTAGCATGAAGAGCAAATAGCAATCATGCACATGGCAATTCACACACATTTCAATATTTCATTCAGGATCTTAGGAACATGATTCTAACATAATAGCAATCTACCTAAGCGAATCCTGAGAACATATGCACAATATCAACAACAATTAAGCAGCAGAGACAAACAACATTTGAAACTCATTCACTTAGTTCATACAAATGTCATAGGAGTATTCAAGAACATCAAACACAACTGGTTTTCTTACTTCTTTTAGGTTTTGAGTCTTAAGGTGTTTAGGGGATTAAACAAGGATTCCAAAGTAACACAAATGAACCTTCTAGATACATAAAGCTAGGAAACTATAAGCAAATTGCACATAATGTCCTAAACTTTCTAGCAACTAACACACTTGGTCATTTGATATATTTAAGCAAGATCCTCTTCAACTAATTCCCCGTTAACTACAAAACCATTTCTAACAAGTATGATTTAACCAATAAATCCGTTTGATGATATAAAATTTGAATTCACTCTCCCCCTCAATCAATGACCCGTATTCTAGTTGAACCTCAACTAAAATCACGCTTAACCCCACAACTCATCAAACAAGAACTGTCATGAGGTTTTGTAGTCGTTGATTGAGTGACAAATTTTATGCATAATCCAAGTATAAACAAATTTCATACAACACATATTCACCAGGTGTCTCACAAATAGTTTTCAGAAGAATCATAGAATGAAAACTATTTGTTATACTAAGAAGATTTCTCTTCTTTTACAAGAAATGATGCACTGAAACGTACATCAAATCAGGAAACATGGATATGAAGTAATCCATGCCCAGGTGAACATCACCCAGTTGGAGGAACAGTCGTCTTTTTGGCGACGTGCTTTCCCCAATATGAAGCGCGGGTTGCTATCTAAAGTAATAGCAAGCCATTTAGACATGTTTTAATCCTCCATTTTAACTTCTGCTCGAGCTTCATTTAAAGACCCGTGCCATTATTGAATGACATTTCTAAGTCCGTAAATGTTATCGATAAACAGAAGACATGCCTAGGTGAAACTATTTTTGGTATTTTCTAATTTTTCAATTTTTATGGGTTTTTCTGATTTTAAGTTTCTCTATTTACAATTAGCAAGATTTCTATAAATCTATTTACAAGAAGGTATAAGATATGAACAAGTATATATATACAAGGATACGAAACAGAAACCATTACTCCTCAGCATTATGAATCTTCACCGCATTCATCACTTGACTTGCTGAAGAGCAATGTGAGCACTTTCAATCAGGGAATGATTCTGGCTTTTCACTCTCCCCTAATTAGTGCTCTCCTCCAATCTGACAACCTCTGACGATCACCCAAAGTAGGAAGAAGAAGAAGCCTTTGGATGAACGCCCGAAATATGAAGAAGTCTTTTGATAACCAAATGCATGCCGTCTTTAATCTTCTAACACTCCCGTCCTAGAGTGACTCCGTCAAAAATCTTAGGCATCTTTTCGGTAGTTTAAGTTGAGCCTCAACTGAAATCTAGCTTAACCTCACAACTCATCAAACAAGAACTGCTATGAGATTAGGTTAACATCAAGTTGGACTTAACCTTCAACTACGGAACAACTTGAACCTAACTTAACTCCACAACTCATCAAACAAGAACTGTCATGGGATTAAGTTAAATATCAAGTTGTAAGAAAAGAACTCAACAAGTTTTGACTGTGGAGAAGACTGTAGACTCGACCTTCTTCAAGATTGCCCAATGTGGAGGAACAGAATACCAATCAACTTAATCTCACCAAATGCCTTCCAGTAACCTTACATATAACCCATCAGCCCGCAGCATACACATGAGATGATAACACCCAACAGAGAATGTAGAGTAGACTGACGACTCGACCTTCTTCAGTCTTGAGTATAACACCAAAGTAACAAGTTGAACCACTGACCATCTATAGAATGTATCCATATTTGGATATTAAGCCCTGATCACGTGAACCTGTTGTGCGTCCTTGATGTACACATTCTCTCTCCCCTGATGGTTACGATTAATCAGCACATAACGTAGCAGTGAAACGATAATACCCAGGTAACAAGTTGAACCACTGATCATCTATAGTATTTATCCATTCTGGATATTAAGCCCTGATCACGTGAACCTGTTGTGCGTCCTTGGTGTACACATTTCTCTCCCCCATGATGGTTACGATTAATCGGAATCATCATCATGATGTGTACATGTAGCCTGATGACGTGTACTTGAAGCATTGACTAGAAGCCCATTGTTGCTGATTATACCAACCCGTGAGACTCGATTAGCATTCCATGACCATGTTCTTCAACACCTTGATAGAGGAAGAAGATGTGTTGGAGAACCATGGTTTGCACGACTCCTGAACTGACGTATTCAGGAGTCGTATGACCATTTCTCAATCATCAACCAACATGTAGACTAATATTCACCCTTTCCCCCCCTCAAAAATTGCATATGCCTGCCAACTGTAATTTTTGATGATTGAACCAGTGAATATGAATACCATCAACGATAAGTAACTCCGCTTGACGGTTCTTGAAGACTAACACGTTGTTTATTCACTCTTTCCCCCCCTCAAAAATTGCATATGCCTGTCAACTGCAATTTTTGGTTGAACAAGTGAATAAGAATATACTCCAGTGTGCGCCGATCCACTTGAAGATTGAATAAGCACGGAAAGAGCATGAATCTTGTTGATGAGAATGGCCATTAATAAGAAGACTCCTCTTCTTTTGAAGATAAAGTGCACTCAAGCGTACACTTTTCTTTTCTTTGAAGAACGAGGCCTGAACTGAGGTATTCAGACGTCATAATGTTGAAGAACGAGGCCTGCACTGACTTGTACAGACGTCATTATGTTTAAGAACGAGGCCTGCACTGACTTGTACAGACGTCATATGATGAAGAACGAGGCCTGCACTGAAGTGTACAGACGTCATAATCTCTCTCTTTACTTCTTCTCTCATCTAACTCGTTACCAACCCCATTATCATTCTGTCGGCTTGATGTCGTGACCACTGATGGAGAAAACCCAATATGATGAACTTGAAACTGAAGTAACATAACCCGAACTTGTGACTTAAACTTGTGCTAATGCGAGACAAAGAGAGGTGCAGAGACTTCGTGCAACATCGAATCCCTAAGTACTCTATACTCTTCAACCAACCAACCATCAAGTATAAGAAATACATCACCTCTTGGATATCCACAACTTCATGTGACACTGAGCACTACAACGTGACCCCTTAAAGTGATAGTTATTTTGTAATAGGGAGAAAGAAAAAATAACTAGATATCCAAGTCCTTGTCATTGTATTGAAAGCTCGAACAAGGATCTCGAAGAATCTTCATCCAACCTCCCCGATATCTTCAGATACTAAGTACACGCACCCATGAAATTTCACTTCAGCCTCAAATAAATAATAATGAATTAACGCCGTAGTCACTTCTTGTGGTTAATGCCCAAATCTAGCCCTTTATGATGCTTTAACTGAACTTTGATAATGGTTTTAACCCGATCATGGTTAAGAGCGCATAGTCCATCATCACGGGATTTTACAAATCTATGATTTAAACCGAGAAATAAGTTCTTTCTCGGGATTTTACAAAATCAAGAAGAAACCGTGAGGCAGTAACAGATTGAATGTGGCGTGACTGATTTGGTTTTGGTGAACATCAGTTTGGGTTAAGAATATTTCGTGAGAATTACAGATCACATCACAACTTTTAAAACCTTTGGCCAACTAACCAACCTTGAACATAGATTAGTGACCACTCGATGAAGAGAACCCGATATACCAATACTGAAAACTGAAGTAGAAGACCCCAAATTTGTAACTTAAGCTTGCACTAATGTTGGAAGAACGGTGTTGAGAATTAATGCTCCAAGCAAATCTCTAAGAGCTCCATACCCAACCAAAGTATGAGACATTAACACCTCTTGCGATTATCGACATCGTCATTGACGTGTGACACTGAGTACTCCCATGACTCTTAAGTGATAGTTACCCCGACTGCTGGTAACTAGATAACCCAAGTCTTCAACTTAAAATTTTAACGAGCAAGTTATCATTGAAGGTCATGCATCCAACCAACCCCGACTTCAAGATAAAATAAGTAGACGCCTTCGTGAAATTCGACTTCAATCACAAATAAAGAATACCTGATTAACTTCGTGATCATCTTGTACTGTTGACTAGCCAAAAAGAGAAGAAACATGCGCAAATTCTTAGAAGTGCCCATGACTCATAGTCAGTCCTATCAAACAAAGCTGTCTGATCCAGCTACTTGGATGTGAAATAGATGTCGTACTGTGTACAGGATTTTACGGTTCTTGAGATTTATCTGAGAAATAAATTCAAGAACTAACTGCACAACAGTAAGTTTCAGACTGCTGTAGACTGAACCACTGAATCCTGAATTGCTACGATCTGACCCGCTGTAACCGACACTGCTAAGATTCAAACCGCTGGAGACTGAACCGATACGATCTGACCCGCTGTAACCGGAACCGCTAAAATTCACATCGCTGGAGACGGAACTTCTAGGAAACTTGCGATAATTCTCCCCCTCAAAAAGGACATGAAATGACCTTTTTGCCAAAGCTGAGAGTCCGTGATGTTTGTGAATTTGTCAGGCGCAAAACATGGAAAGAGACAACTGAAACTACTACAACGAAGATGGTGATTAAGACTCTCTTGTAGTAACCCCTTGCTTTCCTCATCATCAATGGTTTAGTAGATTAACAATTCATTGAAGCTCGAAATATGCCAAAACCGCTTGATGAAATGCATATGACTTTAAAGTGAGTAAAAGGTTAAAACATGTCTCCAAACAAATCACCTCTTGTCTTTAAGCCTGTCTACCTCTTGAGAAGATCTTGAACAACAATCCCATTATAAGCTTGAGAAACAACAATCACTTGATGAAGCTTGATAAAGAACAAGTCCGCGACTTAAACTTGCACTAAATTATGAATTAGAACCTATATTGAGCACAACAACGTAACTCCTTTAAATATAGGTAGTGATATATACCCAACCTTCCATCCTTAATTGTATATATCCACTTCATGAACATCCAAGTCTAATCACCTTAAATCGCAAATTGTGATTTAGAACCTATATTGAGCACAACAACGTAACTCCTTTAAATATAGGTAGTGATATATACCCAACCTTCCATCCTTTATTGTATATATCCACTTCTTGAACATCCAGGTCTAACCACCTTAAATACGCTCGAGCAAGGGTCAACAAACATCGTGCATCCATCCACCCCGAGATGTTTGTGACACTAAGTACACCAACCCGTGAATTAACAATCCAACCAAGTTACCATAATTTCCCAATTCCTGCTGATCTTGAAGCACAAACTTATCCCGAAAAAGCAGTCAAACCCCGTAAGTTTCATTATGTCAACATCCAAGTCTAGCCTACTTGTCCAATATTAATTTCACGGAATTTTACAGCTCTTGAGATTTAAACCGAGAAATCGAATCTTTCGCGGGATTTTCTAAAATCTACAAGAGAAACCGTGAAATCAACATGAACAGTTAAGGGTGAAGTGCAATATTAATCTTCGAAATTCAAGTCACAGGAGTCAAATCACAACTTGATCAAATCGCAACAAGTCGAGTCACAGATTGTCAAATTGCAACAAGTCAGATTGCAATCAACCAAGTCACAATAAGTCAAATCGCAAGTGTCAACTCGCAACGTCATATCGTAACTGGTCAAATCGCAATCCGTCAAGTCGCAACAAGTCAAAGCGCAACTTGACAAATAGCAATTAAACAAATTGTAATTCGACAACTATAACTCAAATCGTAAACATCAAATTGCAGTCTCACTTAAATCGTAGGCATCAATAGGACTATGCTTCTAAATCCACAACTCTGTAATCCCATTTGACATTCATAAACCCAAATACTAGCCGTGATGTGCGAATACTCTGTGAACTTTTATACGACCAAAGTACCACTTTTATTCACCAAAAAATTTACCAAAAATTAGCACAATGTATTTTACAAGTACATTGGTAAGTATATTTAGTTCAGCCCAATTCAATTTTTGATAAGTGTTTCGGACCAAAAAAAAACTTATAATCCCGTGTGATATTGAAGATAGGTCCACTAGTCCAATGTTCCAAATCAACACACCGGCCAACTATGTACCATTAGCCCATTAGTACCACACATCCATTAAGCCCATTTAATCACATTTGCTAATACCGATCCAAATCCATAACAATGCCCTAATCTTCGGGTATTAATATCAATAGCTTTTCACTCATCACACCACAAACACAAACCCTAATCCCATTCTTAATCCGCCCCTATCTCCTTCCTTATGCTCATCTACCACCAACAACACGAACTTTAATCTCCATTAAAGCATCATCTGACACTAGGTCGCAGCAACATAAACATCAAACCATCCTATTACTCGATCCATTCCAATCTCAGTCAACCAAACTTCATTAATCCCAATCAACGACAAACCCTAATCGTACAACTTATCCGCCGGAAAAAAAACGCAACCACGAAATAGAGGCCAAGTAGAAGTACGACAAATACGTGGCTCCAAGATCAGACGAGATATGCGGCTTCAAGGTCTTGTTGAGAAGATCAACGGTAGGTGACTTGTTAGGATTATACAAAAAATTTGTGATAGATGATTTGGGTTAGGTGTTAGGTTATAATAGATTATGTTGGTTAGACTTCATTCGATCAACTGTAAATCTTTTCGAATCAGTATCTTTTGTGAAATGGGTTGGTTCATGTGACAGTTGTTGTACCTTCTTCATTGTGATAGATGAATGTTCTTGTGACTGTCGTTGTTGAAGTTCTTGTTTGATACTAGATGTTTTGATCTGTGGGTTTTCTTTCGAAAGTTTTTCTCGTTTATTGCTTCTTCTTTTTCATTTTGTTTGCTTAACATCTCGTTAACCGTTTGACCATTTGACCAAGTAGCAGACAAACCGAGTCGATGAAATGGTAGACAACCACACAGACAAACCGCGTCGTCTTGTATACACAAACCGAGTCCATGACAAACAGACAAACCGAGTACGTGACTGAATGGACAAGCCGAGTCCAGGGTTAAACAGACAAACCGAGTCTGTGAGCCAATAGACAAACCGAGTCCAGGACAAACCGAGTCCAGGACAAACCGAGTGCAGGGTTAAATAGACAAACCGAGTCCGTGGTTGTATGGACAAACCGAGTCCAGGACAAACCGCATTTGACCGGTCAAAGCTGTCACTTTCGTACTTTCCTTAAAAAACGGATCTGTGTTTATCACTTTCATACAAACCGCATTCAAGAACATTTTTTAACACCAGCAGCAGTCTTGACCACACATAAGCATAAACTAACAATTTGATATACCCACACTTGACCACATTTGACACAAACAGCATACAAGAACTCCATCATAAAAACTTGAATGAACCCAGATTAGAAGAACAATCATCACAACACATCCAAAATAAGCACAACGTGACCATTCAAGGTTCTAGTCCAACACAAACATCTTTATCTTAAAACATTCAGCCAGTGAGTAGATAAAACATTCAAGGCTCTAGTAATAAACATGAAGCCGCATATGATAAAACAATCAAAGCCCCAAAAAAATATTAAGCGACCCAAAAAAATATTACCACCGAATGATAGCACAAAAGAGATTTTTGTTAGACACATTTGCAAAAGTCACAAGACTAACACCCATATGGACTTATGAAATTCATACTAGACCAGTGAAGCCCAATACAAAAAAAACACAAAACATGCAAATGATGACATACGAAAAGCAGATGAGCAAGGCAGTTTAGTAAGGATGATTCGAACCCCAAAGAAATAAAACCAACACACAATCAATCCGGACCTAACCATGGCTCTTGATACCAATTGTAGGAAATAACCATATTGATTGTGTGGTTGATTCGGGTGGTCTTGGCTCATGGAAGATTAGATCCATGGTTGAGTTTAGAGAGAAGTTAGAGAGAGAGAGGGAGACTCTTGAGAGAAACCTGGATAAGATTAGCTTAAGTGTGTGAAATGTTACAAGAGTTCCACCCTTCCCTTGTGTGGGAAGGGTTATATATATAGTCCTAATATTTGTGCCCCTAGTGGGCTGTGGAGTGAGCTGACAGTGGGGAAAGCCCCGACCCACTCCACGAATATATATTACTACACTAATAATACTGATAATACTAATACTACTAAACAAATATATATAAGCCTACGAGCTATATAAATGCTAATTAGATGCTCGGGGTGACCGAACCTTCATATGAATATTTATATTCCTAACAATCCACAAGTAAGTCATGTATGATCTCCAAAATCATAAGTTTCAAGTTATGAATGCAGATGAGCTACGTTGTTATATGCTCAATATAGACTGTTGTGTCAGCTTTTAAATATAATGATATACCAAGCATTTTGGGTTGCCTTGTGCAGAATTCTCATTTAAGTCACATATAGTAACAGTTAAAGTTCAAGTACAGGATTCACAATCATATCACATAGTGGGAATGATAATCTAGAATCTGAAGTCTATCAGTGTAAAGTGGTGGTCTGCTAAATACAGCTGTATCCTAGGATATATATGAAACATTCATATATTCATAAAGTTATATTGCCCTAAGCCTCATGACACGCAAAACGTTAACAGAGTACCGTAAAACGGCGGTGCCCCACCAGGGTTACTGATGGGTTTTTATGGCCCTCATGTTAATAGGTGACTTGCCAATTCCTATTTTTCTCAAATATAGTGCATCGCGACTAAATACGACTAACCATGTAGGCATTCCGTCATAGTATTTAGTGGGATAGGTCGTCAGCCTCTAACAGGTTTCGAAGCTGTTCACTATATTCGCGCTCACCGTAGTGATTAATGGCTCATGATCAAGGGACTTTATGGCAATAAAGTAAACTTAGGCAATATAGGTGAATCATGCGTAATTTTAGTCTTGGCAATTATTTATAGTGAAATGTAGAAATATCATATTAAAGTAGCAGTACATTCATTTGTCACACGAATGCATACAATGAGTCTCAGTGTCATATTACATCAAGTAGCTTAAAAATGTTATCTTCCAAGTTCCGTGTTTAAGCTAGACAGACAATTTGCACATATAATGAGTATGTATTCCTTTCAAGTATGATTCAAACATGTAAAGCATAGTGGATGTTTTTGAGTAAATCATGAGAGTTTTATATAAGTAACTTAAAACAGTTAAAGCATGTATCTCCCCCAAAAGAGTTATTAAAACAAGAGTTAAGAGTAGGGGCCACGACTCACCTGGAGCGTATCTGACAAGACGAAATTTTAAGGCCAAGTAAACGATCACGAAAACTTCTTCAATACGAGACCTGAGTATAAGCGAAGTCTAAGAGTCTAACTTACTACTAATAACGAATGTGGAAAGGATAAATCGTATAACGATTCGATCGGTGATGTGAGTGTGTGATATGCTTAAAATGCCTCAAGTTAAAAATATAATATATCTATAGTATTATCTCGGTTCTTATCTCAAACGACCCAAAATATTACTTTCTCGAAATATGCTGAAATAATATGCAAGTGAAGTTGCTAATATTTCTAATAACGAAACCTTAAATAATGCATAACTTAAAATGAAACATGCATATGAAATGAAGGGTGCAAAATGAAAAATAAACTAAGAATGTCAAGTGAAATTAAATAGGTCTTTGTCCTTTTTAGATTTTATACTTTCTAGTCTAACTGCTATTGCGTTACGTCGCTAGTCCTTGGTTGAGTCCAAAGTTCATAATAGTCCAAATCTTGTCCATATGTCCATAATAGGCTCGAAGTTCAATGGTAAGTCAATTTAAGTCCTTTGTCAACTGTTTTCACAGCTTCAGTCCATGAGTTTCACGGTTTGGCAGTTTTGGTCCTTCCGGTTAGTTCGCGTTACATTTTTAGTCCAAAAGTATAAAAATGATAAGGAAAAGTTATGCGACTTTTTATAAGTTATTTTTAAGATTATTAAAGCTTGTTTAACTAGCTTATTCGGGTGTTTGCTTATTTTTACTTCTAATGGGCCTTTAACGAGCCAACTGGCTAGCCCGTTAACACTCTTTGGTCCAAGGGTTTTTGGAGCGAGTTTGGATATACTAAAAGTCCATTTTTATCATCACATTACATATATAGAATTGCCAAAAAGTGATCTTATTCGTAGCTTGTAAAAAAAACGTTCAGTGGGTTATAACCCACTTCGCTACTGTTGTTGTTTTTGAGAATGGTTTTTGTGATTCAACTTGGTTGTTTTTAGTGGTCATAATGTGGGTATTATTACCAAATGTTTATATGAATTATGTAGCTTGTTAGGAGATCTACTAGGTCGTGTAAAAATATGACATGGTTATGTGGTTAAATTGCGAGTTATGGTCTTGAGTTATAGACGACTTGGGCTGTTTAATATACAAACTTTTGAGGTAGTTCTAAGTGTTTTCCATTTTTAGTTTGTACGTGGGAGGTAAGGTTCTTATATGTTCGAGTAAAGCAGGCATCTAGAGTTTTAAACGTGAAAGTGAGGTGGGTCGAGACTTCCCAACCTCCCACAGTGGAGTGTTTGCTACCCTTAGTGGGTTTGTACACCTTTCATATGTAATAACGAGATGTGGTAAGAGATATACGTTTGAGTGTAAATGAAAACATGCGTGATATGCATGGGTGATATTTAGACGTGTACTAGAGTGTGTGAAGGGTTTCTAAATCTTTCTTAGTGGGGTTGTCACTTCTTGTGAATTCATAACAATATGTAAAGCGACAGATGCGTTCGAATGTAAAATGAAAACATGCATGAATGTTTTTGTGTGTACGTGGGAAATGAAAACAAGAGGGTTAGTAGTTACTTACTACACCTTTGAAAAGGTGGTGGAGGCTTGAGAGAATGGACTGTGGTACGTGGGATATGGGCAGGAACATCAGAATTCGAACTATACTCGTTTAGCTCTAAGTGTTCCCTTCGGCTTGGTAAAATAATTATCCCGTTCGAATGGGGATCTTTCCAGCAGTTGAGACCTTGCTAAAATGAACTAAAGGGTAGTAGTGGACATTGTAGGTGATTGAAAGTGAGGGTGTAATAAGTGAGCAACGTGGGCTGAAGAAGGTGGTATATATAGGGGTAAACTTTACACACGTTCCTTGACTATTGACTCCCCAATTATTGAAGGGTACTGTGGTTGAATGGACACCTAAGGTACTTCACTGACAATGTGAGATTTTGAGGGGATTCTATAAAGTGGATAGATCTTATCTTGTGTGTTTGATACATAGGTGCACACGTTTTCTTTTTATTCAAGTTCACAAGGGAGACTAATCGAGCCTCTCTTGGCTATTGCTGTCCAATCCTTTTTCTATTTGTTACATTATGCTAAAAATATTATTGGTGGAAGGTAGGAACAATCGGAATATATTTTGGTTGAGTTTCGAGATTTTTAGATGTACGATTAGGGTAAAATGGGACAATCAAAATGGGCTTGGACTCCACGGTAATACTCGATATTTAGGGCTGTGAGTTGGCACCTATAGAGTCTAGTGGGTGGGGAACGAGATGGTGCAAAAACATGGGCGAGTCGTGTTTGATAATCGGAAGAACTCGAGCTGTTTTGGAGGGTGCAGTTTGGTCGAACACACTTAATATTCACAGAAAGGATTTTGGTTTCTGAGGTTGGGCTTGTGTGGCGTGTTTGGTGGTGTTGGGGGTCCGGTTGGGTTGTGATGGGCTTGACAGAAAGGGCCCAGTTGGTTTGTAGTTGGTTTAGTGAAAATGAAATTGTGATTATATATGTAATTGTGGTTATTGTGACTAGTGTATTGATTTAGGAAAATTTGTAATTAGCAAAAATGTGGTTTTTGTATTAGTCGTAATTAGTGAGATTCGTGATTTATGAACTATTAGTTGTTGTGAAATAAATGTGTTTCGTAGTACACGTCGTGAGCTAGGGTCGTTATTTGATAACCGTTGTGAAAACGCGACGTGGTGAAATAATATATCAAGAAAAATTTAAATTTCCCCGTAAAAATGGGTTTTATTAGATAGTAACTTGAGGTTATCATAAATTAACAAGGATTATCAATATGGATTTTCGTGGGATTTTACAGTATCTACCCCTAAATTTTGAACTTCGTCCCGAAGTTCAGTCCATAATAGGTATTGAAAAGTGTGGTGTACTGGGGTGAGGGTTTATGGAAGGTGTTGTAGAGATTTATCTTATTTAAATATCAAATAAGCGAGATTCCAACTAGATTTATTCGTGCCAGACGAATTAAATTCGAATGTTTGGTCAATAATTGAATTCATAAACTACGAATAGTGAAAATAACGGTCGAGAGTAGAGAGTATTCAACACTCAGTGTCTAGTGTTCTAACGGTCGAGACTAGTGGATTTTTAATGGTAGCGGTTTGAAATTTAATGATAGTGAATAGTAAAATAACGGGTACTTTCTCCACCTACATTCCCTATTTAACTTTCCTTTTTTTCCTCCACTTTATTCCCTTTTCACCTTTTTCAATTATCCCTCCCACTCAAACTTCATCTCCTTCATTCGAATTCTTCCCCGAAAATATGCCACCGATCGCCATTATTGTTGCCTTCATATACATTGCTCTTGTTGCCATGTATTTGGCCTTCTTCCCTGATGAAAACGCCGACTATTTCATCGCATCTCTGGTGTTCATTGTTCCCCTCACAATCTTGGCGATCTACGTGAATAAGTTTTTGGGATGAGGGTCTCGAGCCAGTGTGGTTTGAATGTATCTTAGTTGTGTGTCGATGTAATGTGGAATAAATTCTCGTTTATGTTTATGTTTAGTTGTTGTGTTTAACGGTTCGCTTTTGTGTGTCTTCAGAATAATCAGGGTACTTCATCCTATGGTGGTTCTTGCTATCGCTGGGTTGGTGGTGGTTTTTGGTTTCTATGGTGGGCCAACCGATTGAAGATTCTATGCATTGTATTGTGTTTATTGTACTATTAGCACTTCCAATGTTAATCATCTTGCTATGTATTAACTTCCATGGGTTCTAATAAAATTTGTGTTATTTGTGTTTTCCAAATATTGTTGTGAATTCTTATAGTCCCAAATTTCGTATTCTTCTTGACTACGTATAATAGAGTGAGGGGTGACCAGTGTAGATTTGACTGGGGTTGGTTAAAAGTAAAGTTTATGAGCAAATTATTTTGTCTCAAGATTTTGTTTTTGGAATGAAAATTGTTATTAAAAACTTCGAAAAGATAACTGTTCCATTTATAACATGATTCTTCCTAAATTATACATAGTTAGCTAGGCTATGTATAATTGAGGACCAAATGATGTAACTCTTGGTTCAGTATTTATGTTTCTTCAAAGAGTTTTATATGGTTCAGTTAAAATGATTTGTCACAAAGTCGGACACTCCCTGATAAAAATTTATAAAGTTTTTGTTCATTTTTCAAGGATAAGTCAGAATTGCTAAGATAGTATTTGAACATTCCGGATATAAACTTAGGTTCTGAATGAGAATTTCTTACAATGTGGTAACAATTTATGGTTCGATCATAATAAAATTAATTAAATCCTTGAGGTACTATTAGTGTATTGTTACCTAACGATTATGGGTGAAGAGGTGTAATGGGAATGGAAATAGACGTAGATTTTTATTATCATGGAAATATTACAAGGTAGATTTCTCACACAATAGAAAGATAACTGTTACACTTAGGTTACATCCCTCGTACCTAAGGTAAATACAAACGGAAATACAACTTAGATAGTCCTAGACTAGAGTTTATTTATTTTACAGTAGAAATCCATTCATCTGCTTAATATAAAGGTCATTCTTTGATACTACTGGGGCCTTTTAACGAGTCTTCATTTTCTTGCATCCATCTTGGCCTTCCAGTGGACATTGTGGTTTGGGCAATGACTCTTGTAATGCCCTATTCCACTACATCCGTGGCATTTTATGGACGAGGGTTGTTCATTTCTTTCCATGGCTTTGCAATTTATTGTCTTATGGCCTATTTTCCTGCACCTCCCGCATATTGCAATGCAATGTCCGGTATGATGCATTTTGCACTTCTGACATAAGGGTTGTTTCCCATGGTAGTTGTTCCTAGTAGTAAGGGTTGTTAGGTCGTTTTCTTCAACTTCTTGTCTGAACCTTTGTTGACGTTGGTAGTCAATGCGATCTTGTAGATGATTACGAGTACAGATGTCGTTGTGAAATTCACATTCGTTGAGGGTAAAGGTTCTTTTCTTCTTGAGCTTTCGCTTTTGGTCATTTTTCTTAAGTGCAAAATCTTGATTAATCCTTTGGGCACATGTGCGGATGGGTCTGGCTATTCTTTTTGAATTCTTTAGGCAAACGGGCCTATATTCCATGAAACTTTCATGGTTACGCTTGCAAGATTTATCCATTCTTTTCTCCTTTTTGTCCATATCATTGTTTCTTGGATGAACTATTGTAGTTACTTCATGTACCACTGTAACGATATTGTTTTCAAATTCCCCGATGCTTTTAGGAGTCGTGGTTGTGGTAAGTGCCGAGGGGGTATGGGTGTTGCTCATGTTGGCCATCTTCAATGACTACAACAAGAAACATTGATTTAGTATTCACTTTATTATTAGAATAATTCCAAATAATAAGGTATTTGCATATTATTGCTAACAATGTGATCTTAATACATAATCAAACCGACTGAGGTTCATAGAAATATGATGTGTCTGGGTAGCATCGTAAAATAATAATCATCTATTGATGTGGGATTGCTAAGGAACAAACGGATTCTTTTACAAAAGTTGAAGTTCAACAACTTTCTCTTCATTCATCAAATTTTCTTCTTAATATTTGTTCTTGGTATTCTATGATTTATTGTTTAGCCGAGGTATATTTGTTGTACAATCATCGATAATGTCGTAGTAAGTTTGAATACAATCATCAAAATTGACATAACTCTAATAACTTGTTTGATCGATTTTTGCAAAACAACCATCACAAGGTCTTTTATTAATGTCTCATTGTTTTACGCGGGTTATTTGTTTACCCAAAAGAGTAATGAATGGTGAGGTTCTGTATGGCTCTTTGCACTTACAGCATCATAATAAGGTTTGGTGGGAGGAATTTGTTTACAACAGAAAAGTATAACGAAAGGATAGCTATTATACATTAAAAGTCGATTACAAGCTCTGAAAGTTACAGAATTATTGGAATTACATGAACTATTAACCAAAACTATTTGGTTTATTTAGTACAACAACGATACTTAAGATCAGTTACGTCTCTGACGTAGACGTCTAACTTCTGCCTCAAGATCCAGTTGTGCAGCTTCCATGGCCGAGAAACGTTCTTGGCATGCATTCATCTGATTAGCTAACATGTTTTCCAAAGCTGCAATCTTTTGGCTTTGGGTTCTTGCTGCGTCTCTAGCTAACCATAATGCTCTTTCAACGTCTTCAATCCTAATGTGGGTTTGAGTATGGCCTCTACCTAAACAGCGGGTTCTGGCATCCAAGTTTCTAAGTTCTTGTTCGTAATTGTCCTTCATGTTACCAATATTCACTCCTAAACCAAACACTTCTCGTCTTTCAGCATCGGTCCTCTTGAACAGGGTATCAATGTTATGGTCAAACCATTCAAATCGTAATGGATGTAACACTTTTAGCTGTTCAGAGTGAGCGTTTAGTATGCTGGTGTGTTGGTGAAGGCGAATCCATATGGAGTCTCGGGTGTCTGCATTGTAGTCAGGAGATTTGGGTGAGGATACATTGTTTGGGACATCTGGCATGGAGAAATTTGAGGTATTAGGTAAGGGAGAATTTAGATTAATATTTTCCCAGGTCATTTCTTGACGTGAACTTTGTCCAATTTCAAACGTTGGTTGACCACCAATCGGATCTGAATAGGATTCAGTTGCTCTCCTAAGTTTCTGACGTGGAGGTGAGTGAGTAGGTGATGACGAAGATGAGTTCTGAGTAAGTTCTATGTCAGGTTGAGGTTGTGACATTTGTACGTAAGGATCTTCAGTATTTGGTGTAATATGATAGCTAGGTGATACATGGGTAGTAGGAGAGGTAGTCTTAGCAATGTCAACTGGTAGGGAAGACATGTTACTGTAGCAATCGAAAATAATAATTATGAGTACTTATATGTTCAAGACGTAACGTTGAGTGTGAATTAATGCAGTGTGTAATGTGTGAAGAGTATACATCAAGCATGTAAAGATTAGTACAAAACAATCTTAATAGGTAATGTATTGAGCACGGCAGTCTGCAGACACGGAAGGCATAAGATGATAAGATGTAAAATCATTTATTTTGAAAGTGTGGTTATAGTTCATTGTGTTAAAACGTTTAATTCTCTATAACCATAGGCTCTGATACCAAACTGTAACACCCCCTAATTTGGTTTGTGGCAGCGGAAAAGTAATTAGGGTGTTACGGTGAGGATCGAGGTTTAAATTTCAGAAAACGGCCCGGAAGGGACGTTTTGAAAGTTATATGTCATTCAAAAGAATATCTTTGATACAAAAGTGAATTATTCGATTTGAAAATCCCATGAGAAAATGTGATAATTTGGAAAGAATGACATATTTGATTTTACACCAGTTTATTTATCAGAGTAGAAGATGCCCGCTCCGTGTCTTGTCCTGCTCCGTTAATTACCTGAGATAAACATGCTTAAAACGTCAACACAATGGTTGGTGAGTTCGTGGAGT